>CM046043.1:18647409-18824909 GCA_025215565.1 Flaveria ramosissima | reverse complement strand
CATCGAATGCTTGAGTCGGCTATTCACTACAAACAAGCTTTCCAAGCCTATGGATTGAGAAGTTTCAACTTCATATGGTCCCCCACAATTGATGAGTGGACAAGAGCCAAAAAGGTTTGCAAGCTTCTTGAAATTTTTTTGAAATTTACTAATTTGTTTTTAGGTACATCATATCCGACTTCAAACTTGTTTCTTACTAAAAATTATAAAGTGAAAAAAAGATATAGGTGATGCATTTATATTGGATGATTCTTTTTTGCAGAGATGAGTGTATCGATGTATGAGAAGTTTGAGAATTACTAGGGGAAAATTAGGTTGCTTAGGTCTATTACATCTATTTTAGATCCCCGTTTAAAGTTGGTGTCAATTGATTGGACATTTGAGAGGTTGTATCTGGTAGAGGAGCGTGAGATGTGGGTTTAAGATGTCACTAGCAAGTTAAAAACTCTTTTTCAAAAATATTTTAATGCATTTAAGGCATCTAAGGTGGCCACAAGTTGCTCAAAGGCCTCATCATCTTTTACTGAACTAACTTTACCTGAAGATTTTATTTTTTAACTTACCTCAAATCAAGACCCGTCAAGACAAGACAAAAACCTAAACTTGAGTTGTATCTGGAAGAGCCTAATTATACATATGAGGAGTCAAAGTTTGATGTATTGAAATGGTGGAGTCATTATTCTAGCAAGTTCCTTTTTCAAGTAAAATGGCTAAAGACAAATTTTGCATCCCGATCACAACTGTTGCTTTTGAATCAACCTCTAGTGTTGGAAGCTCTCTTACAAAGGATATGGTTGGACTTCTTGTTTGTGAAAATGATTGGTTAAAGGTCATCTAAAAACAACCATACAAACATTGGAAGTAAGCTTATAATCACATTTTTTCGCTTCAACTTTATGCTAATATTTTTGGGATCCCTTTCATGTCTAGAAATCTGCAAAAGAAGAAGAAAAATTGGAGATTGATATGTTGATTCTAGACAAGTGAGGTAACAACTAATAGTATGAAATGTATTTATTTCTATACAACCTTCGTATGTACAACTTCAATAATATTGAAGCCTACAATGTATACTATTATGTTTATACTAAAATGCTAAATTAAACATTGCATTTGACTCTTTTTTTAAGGTGAACATAGAAATGGTCATGGAAATCGTCATGGTGGACTTGATGGACATTAGTTCAATTGTGTTTGTAAGAATTTTAAGTTTTATTCAGAACTTAATGTGTTTCAATTTGAATGTTGTGTAACTTTTATCTTGTATGGTCTTTTGTTAACTTGTTAGGTTTGTTATTGAAACTTGAAACTCTTGAATGAATGAAAAACCAAGCTAAACTGAGTCAATCTATATTTTGTTGTTATGCTAAATTTATTATAAAACCGAACGAAACCGTGCTGCTCGGTTAAAATCGATCCGAGCATGAGCATGAATTTTCCGATTGCTTTTATTAATCCGATCTGATCCAAGCTGCTCGATTTTAAATCCGAGCGAGTTCGAGCATACCTCCGCTCAGATCGGCTCGGCTCGTGAACAGCCCTAGTTTTGAGGGTGTTTCACAAATGGAGAGGATGTGTTCAATTTATATTGTGATTACGTGGTTATTATCTTGAGGATTAAAAGGTTATGGAGGACATGATGAAATAAAATAATATAACATCATGGTAACTTCAAAATTGATGTTGGGGTTGACCTTGGGTGGTCAAGGTGGCTAGGGAGCAGTCAATTTGATAGTCATGCTAGAGTGGTTTGGCCATGGGTTAATTATGGATCACCGATTTGATTGTTCCATTTCACCGATAATTTCATGTTTATCTTTTATATTAGTTGTTTTTATGTTCAAGCTCATTACGATCTAAACTCGTATTATCATCCTAATTTGATTAAACATATGTAATTTGTGATAAACTAATTATGTGATTTATGTTATGTTAATGATATGGTAATATTGGGTAAACTTTTGATGGGTAACATCTATATTTGAATGGAAAGTTATAACCTTATGATTTGTAATTATAAATTTCATGCGAAGTTAAAAAAACTTATGCGCTAACTTTTATTCGTTAAACCGGTCTTCATAACAAATCTATGGCTAATAACTAGTAATGGTTATTTGAAATCATATCACCTTAACTTTATGATTATTTGCGTGTTCTTTTTAATTAGTTTGAGAAATATATAGTAATTTTTATGGCTTTCTAAAATTAATAGTATGTTAAAAATAAACATGATCAACTCTCTAACTCTCTTTATAACATTAAGTTACGTTTCAAAAATCTTATGTTAAAACGATGCATAATTATTACCTACGTCACTAGGGGCTCGATGGTTGTGTTGTAAGTGGCTCAATGCATATTTTCTTGTTATTACGGAGCTGGTTTACAATAACTTTGCTTTGGCTCATGTTTATAAACATTAACATAACTATTTTAGTCTATATCTTTAATCACATCACGCAACTCATCACACTTACATAAGTGTAATCTAAATTAGAATGATAGTCATAATTCCTTTTTTTAAACCCAATAGTCTCAAAGTTTAATTTTAATTTTACTTTAAGTTATTGTTTTAATAATCTAAAATTTGGTTACAACAATGCATCTTATCATTTCTCAAATCAAAATTCATCCCAATAGTCAATTACAAGGGTTGTTGAGTAGGCTCGGTGTGTCCACGGGTTGATACACGATTCTTACCAACACTATATTACCATGCGACGAGTACACTTGTATTTTGGTGTAGTTTTGTATCAGTAATAACAAGTTAAAACTGAATTTGTGCAAAACACATTTATAAAAATTGTATATATACTTTGCACGCATCAATTATCCTGTATTCAATTTGCTTTCATTTATGTTTAAGTCGCGTAATTTGGATGAATCGTAAGTTGGTTATATTGCGAGACATTCTAGTACTTTTATTTTTAAAGGTCAAAAGTTGGGTGAATATGATTAATTAATCATTCCACTTAGTTAATCATGACTTTTGCTGGATGTTTAGTGCATTAGTTACAGTGTGCACTTTTAGGTTTAGTCACCAATGTCCAGTCTAATTATAATTTCCCACTGTATGTTGAATTATGCATTATTATACTATGTTTTGTGAGGTTTATGATATTAAATTGTGAATGCTATGTATTAACGGACTGATCCAGATACGTTATTTACTAAATCACGTATCGTAGCCTAGTTTAAATCTTAAACTAAGCAGCTAGTTGCATTGCAGGACCGGTGAAGGGTATGCAATTACAATACAACGACACAATGAGGAGAGTTCCTTAGAACACTTAATAGATCAAATAGGGAACTGGTTAACTTATGTGAAAGATGCTAAGAACACAAGTTAGCTAAGAATACAAGTAATTGGTTTTTAAGAATGCTGTATATTGCTTCTCAAGTTCTTTTACAAATGTTACAAAGCATACAATGAAAGTTACAAGTACTTGAGATACATATACTACATCCTACAACCGGCCATACTTTGAAGGCCAGCTGGATACATAAGACTAGACAACAAAATCAAATGTAGAGTCAAAAGACAAACTGTGTTTTGACTAGTGACTATGACATGCCATAGCTCATATCCTAATATATTACAAAAAGGATAAAAGTACATAAAGTAGAAAGCACAGACTTAAGACCTCAATGTACAGTTACCAAAAGCATGGACCTTTTAAGTTGGTAACTAAACAGAATTGTAGCGGAAAGGTGGTCCAGCTTTATGATAAAATACATCAGATAAAAGCATGCATCTAAAAGTCTTCAGAAGAAATCTATCTTCACTCTTTGGCTTCATAAGACTTTGTCTTTGAAGCTTCGGAAGACTTCACTTTTGGCTTCGAAAGATGTTGGTCTTGGCTTCAGAAAATTTAACACTTAGAATATTTCTAATGCAAGGTGTAAAACTTCCGAAGCATTTCTACTTCTGTTCTTTAGTACATGCATGCAGAGAGACTTTGGATGTTTTGGCTACATCAGACTTATAGGAATCCTTACAAACTCCACTTAGGCTGATGCTACCAAAACATTTGAAGATCTTCAGCTTTTGACAGTCCTCATAGTGATGATAACCATGCCTTTCTTCATTAGATGCTCAGGATCACTCAGACTCTCATAGTATCTTCTCATCTCAAAGAGATCATGCAGAGATAGGTTGAATAGGTCTTGCCATGTGTAGACATCTTCACCACCTTGATCTCTGATCACATGCCATCTTTCTGGATTAGTTATAAAGGTCCAGGATAAGATGGGTCTCTTAGATGCAAGAGGAGCCACTTGGATTGAAGTTGATTAGCCTGCCTCTTCATGCACTTCCTCAGGTTGATCTGACTCAGCCTGAGGTATAGAGGTGGATGATTCAGACTTCTTCTTCTTCTTTGAATTTGGTTTAGAAGCCATCCTCTTCCTCCTCTTTGAGGACTTTAATTGAGAAGACTGGTCTGCAGCACTTTGTTGATCAGTCTTGTCTTGCTCAGTTGGGTGTTCCTCCCACACAAGTTCAGAAGGAGAGGGAGTTTGACCCTGTTGTGGATCAGAAGATAAAGCTTGCTTACACTCAGCAGGAGGTCCAGGTTGTGTTGTCTCAGGTTGTTCAACCTTAACCTCCACTTCAGGAGGAGCTTGACTTGGAGGGGAGTGTAAGTCAATTAGCTCTCCACCTTTGATCTTCTGCTTGATTACCCTAATATGCTCATCCATTATAGATAGAGACATAAGGCCAAGTCTCCTTTCGGAGAATCCATACAGCTTCAAGAAGCTCATCATCCTTTGTCTATCAGCAAACTTCTTCATGCTTTTTTGGATAATGGCTCTTGACTTTGCAGCCTCTTCCCTCATCTTTCTTTTTGTTTCCTTTTGTTCTTTGAGTACTTAAAGTTCAAACTGTTTGAGATACGCAAACTCAATGTACTCAAAGGACAAGGAAAGAAATGCAGATGCTTGGTAGAGACCTGTGGCACTCAGGTAGTTGATCGTATTTTGCCTATCTGTTTCTTTGTCTACCTGAGGTTCTTGTGTAGCTGCCACAGTCTCTTGCACAGGACTTTCTTGAATTGGGGAGAGAGTAGGAACATGCTTGTATAATCTTTTTTCTCTCTTCTCCTCTTTGATCTGGAGAAGTAGCCTTGCATCCTCTGCTTCCTTCATCTCTCTTGACACTTCCATGTCAACAAGTTCATTAAGTTCCTCTAAGGGGAGAGATATAATCTCATCAATGTCATAGTTCCTGGTCTGCAGGTAAGTAATCCTGACTGCCCTCAACTCATCATCTTGAGTGTTTGGTCTAGGGACAGCCCTGACTGCAGCTTGCATGAAGCTTGAAGACCCAGAGGAACTTTTTCCCCTTAGCTTCCTCTTCTTCTCTCTCTCTCCTCCTCCTCAATCTCCTCAGGAGTTAGAATCTTTTTTCTTTTGTCACCCACAGACCTTTGTGACACAGGGTGGAGAGAGCTTTGGCCTTCATTGCTTGGTGTAGCATCCAAGCTCTGGCCAAAGAGAGGTTGTGATACACCTTCACCAGCAGGTGTATCACTGAGGGAATAAATTTCTGAAGTAGTTGTTGGTGTGATAGGGCTCTCAGGCTCTGTCACTGGGCCTTCAGCTAAGGTTTTCCCTTTGAAGCTAATCTCAGGGTCTGCCTCAACATCCAGTTGACCAATGACATTACCTGATTGCCTTTGTCTCCTTCTTAGGCTAAACTCTTCAGTAATTCTATCTTGAATCCTTTGTGCCAGCCTGCCAGCTTGTTTAGATTGACTTGGGTTGACAAGTGGCATGTTGATCAGGTCAAGACCTTCATAGTAGTTCAAGGTCTGAAAGTTGAATACCTCTTGCTGCCCTTGAACTCTTTGAAGAATGAGGGCTTTTCTATCAGCATCATACCTCCACCTAATAATGTTATTTGAAGTTCCTTGAGGTGTAGATGATATAGCCCTTGAAATGCCTTCCTCAAAGAGAATCCGAATGAAAGAATCTATAGAGTCCACATCAATGTGAACTTGAGGAAGTTGCTGAGTTTGCACAATTGCAAGTGAGGATTGTGAGTCCTCAATGTCCATACTCCCTGAAGAACTCCCAGGTTCTGTGACTGTAATGACTTTCTCCCCCTTTTTGGTAGCATCACCCTCTTGCATAGGTGAGCTAGGAGTTAGATCAATCACATTCACAGGTTCTTGTGTTCCTGGTTGAGCTCTCCTTAAAGGTCTCCCAGCTAGTTTTTCCTTGAGATAAGATATCTCAAGTTGCTGATCATTGACCCTGTTATGCAGGGTAGTCACCTGAGATTCAAGGTGACTAACCTTAAAGACTAAATAGGTGCATGTTTTTGACAGTTTTTGCACCTTTAGTCTTAAGTTCCCCTCATCTTCTTCGGAAGAATCATTGGGAGATGAGATGATTGGACCAAAGTCCTCTCTCTCTCACCACCAGCTTCAGGTTCTTGGCTGTTGGATTTCCTCTGCACATTGACAACCTCAGTTGAAGTGTCAATGGCTGAGTTGCCATGGTTGAGGTCTTAATGATGTAATCACTTGTAAAAGTGAGAGCCTCTTCCATATGAATCTCCTGAACAGGTTCAGGTTGTTCCACCTCACTAATGGGTGACTGATGTGGGCTAGACATAGGGGACTCAGAAGCACTCATCTCTCTTTGAGTGGGGGAAGAGTAGAGTGACTCATGGTACTCACTGAAACCTAAATCTTAATTAGTATAGAATTCAAGGTTGGGAATGGGTTGATTTAAGTCTAAAAGCTGGGGATGGTAACTTTCCCCTGAAGGTTGTTCACTTGAGTGTTGAGACTCAGAGTGAAGGCTTAAGGCTATTTGGCTTGTGAGCTCATCAGGCTGAGCATGAGGAACCTCAGCACTGATTCTTGAAGAGATGGGAGTTGTTTGCTCCTCAGGGGAAGTGGGAGCTCTAGTATCCACTTCCTCCTGTATGGGTGAGTGTATGGGGGCCTACACAAACTCAATAACTTGAGCAGGGGTTCGTTTGGATTTTCTTTGGTAGGTGAGGGTGATTTGTGGTCTTTTTGGTGGTTGGGAGGTAGAAGGTGTGGGTTCAACAATAGCTTGTGTTGCTAGGTTGTCACCTTGAGCAATGAGCTCTAACATTTTTGGGACAAGGGCTGTTTCTACCTCTGAGAAGCCTATAGTTGGCTTCTTAATGATTTTAAAGATGCCGGGCTTCATTTGTCCCAATTTAAGAATATTACCTGTTTCCCTCATGTAACACCAGGAAATTTTCTTTGAAGCCGACGAAAGAAGAAAAGAAATAAAGTCTAAAGTCGAGGGACCAAACTTGCCAAAACGGGAAGAAACTTCGATAAGTGGGAGTATAAAAAGGGGAGGGCAGCCCACACCCTCTCCATTCTTGCAAAACTCAGCCAAAGAAGAGAAGAGAAGGATAAAAGAGGAGAAAAGCTTGGTTCGGGTGGATTCGAGCGTGGAAATCGAAGTGTAGCGGGTCAAATCGAAGCTCTACTCGACGGGATCGTTTGTGTGAGTTCTAGGACCCATCTTTTACACGTTTTCAACTGATTTTGCAGCTGGAACACATTTAAAACCTGTTTTTGAAAAAGTTGGGTGTTGACCTGTTTTTATACGTATGTGTATGTGTTTGATGCGTGTGGGGTTGGATTTCGGGCTTGTGTATGCTTGATTGATGTTGTGGTAGGTGTTTCTAAGGTTTAGGATGGTTGATTTGGGCTAAAATCGAGTTTGGAAGAGCTTGGAGGCCGAAAGGGGTAGTTTGCGTTCGGCTGGAACTGCATTCTGCATCAGCCAGGGCTAGGCGACCGACTGGAGTGCGATTGGAGGCCATACGGCCGATTGGCGTGCGATTGAAGTCCATGCGCATGATTGCCATGCGACTGAGGTCCATACGCATGATAGTCATGCGACTGAAGTTCATGTGCCTGGAAGGCATGCGATTGAAGGGTATACGACTGAGGTTCATTCGCACGAAGGTTATGCGACTGAGGTCCATGCGCCTGGAGGCCATGCGACAGAGGTTCACTCGCACGAAGGTTATGCGACTGAGGTCCATGCGCCTGGAGGCCATGCGACTGAGGTTCATTCGTACGAACGGTATGCGACTGAAGCCCATGCGCCTGAAGTCTAGTGACTGAAGGCCATACGCATGAAAGCTATGCGACTGAGAGTCCGTACGCATAGATGTCCATTCGCCCATAGGTCCATTTGCATAGGGTCCATTCGCATGATGTCCATTCGCCTAAGTGTTAAGTCGCCTGGGAGGCCATGCGACTGAAGGGTGTCCATACGCCCAGGTAGGGCTCCTACGCTCGAAAGAACAACGGTTTATCTTATGACTTTCGAGGGAAAGTGCAGTTGAGGGTTTTGACTAGGGAGGTTCCTGGAAGTTCGTGTAAGTTGACTTTGAGGTCATAAATGATATGAGGGGCATGTGCGTGATGATAATGATGTGATGTATGGTGATGTGTGTATGTTTATGTTATATTCCTGTTATGTATGTGTATCTTTCCGTGGCTTTACGTCGAACGTTAATGAATGTAATGAAAGTATTATGTAATGTAAAGTGGAAGATAATGAAAAGAGGAATATGGTGAATGAATGTGTCATTAATGAACGAATGAAAATATGAAAGGCTTGCAAGCGAAGTGTACCAAAGTGCACGGCTCTAAAATGCCTTAAGCTCAACTGCGTATGGTTCAGCTAATCCTTAAGGGTGCATGCAGGGGTTCCAGTCTTTGTGACAGACCATCGGTGTGGTGCATGGTGTATAGTTGTTACCCGCGTTATGCATAATGTTGGGGGTGTAGTATGTAATGGTTACCCGCGTTATGCATAATGTTGGTGGTGTAGTAGGTAATAGTTACCCGCGCTATGCATAATGTTGGGGGTGTAGTATGTATCGGTTACCCGAGTTATGCATATCGTTGGGGGTGTAGTATGTCATAGTTACCCATAATGTTGGGGGTGTAGTATATGACGGTTACCCGAGTTACGCATAATGTCGGGGGTGTAGTATGCAGTGGTTTATAGCGGTTACCCGAGTTACCCATGATGTTGGGGGTGAAGAATACAGTTGGGATCTTTGTCGCTTACCCCGGTGCTGGTGCCAGGCTTTGTGCAGCGTGGAAGTCATTTATGAACTTCGGCCCAGTAGCCATATAGTTTGGGGCATAGCTGTTGACACTGATCCAGAACGTGATGAAATAACAGATGTAATGCTCCTGACCTTTACCTTAAGTGCTGTGACCATGAGGTGCTGTGCACATAGGTCCAGTACCATGAACAGAAGGGTAAAGTTTATGGTTTCATGAAAAGAAAAGATATAATTATAATAGAACGAATGAAAGTAAGAACGTATGAACGAATGGAAGTTAATTAATGAATGATGAAGATGATAATGAAATTATCTATGTGTACGTATGATGTATGATCGCATGAAAGAAATGAACGGTTTTAATGAAAGTAAAATATGTTTTATTATAAAACTAGAAATCACTCAGCAACGCTGACTTTTATGTGTTTCCAGTTGCCAGGTAAAGTTGCTGAGGATGGCACGGGGCGGCTACTCAGCTCTTTTGGATGGCATCCATTTTTGTAATGCTTTTGTGATGTAATTTAACATGTATTTTGTAATTTGAAAACGACGTATTAATTTGCAAAAGCTTTTATGATGAATGAAATGTGTTGTTTTGAATGTTTCTGCTGCAATGTTTATGTAAGATAAATGGAAATGTATGTTTTTGTGCGATGATCGATGAGCTGTAAGCGTCCCGGGAACGGGGCCTTACACCTAAATTATGAGCCTAGTTCACAGTTGAGAATGTATTGAATATATCTAGGAAACATGTAATACTCTAAGGAGTCCATGTTTGCAAGCAAATTTGTGTAAACAAACTAAGAGTACCTGAACTTGACCCCTTGAACCATTCCATGTACTATGAAGGAGAGATCCTCAGGAATCTGGTCCCACCCTCCATGCTTATTTGACAAGCTGTGGATAACCAAATGGAGCAGGTATTTCCACTAGGATGAGACCTTCCCTTTCCTGAAGGTCTTTAAAGAGAAATCTCCCTCATAGACCATCTGCACAAAAGAATGATTAATATCTTCCTTTGGGAAGGACATCTCACCTTCTTCATCATCCAGCTGTAAATGAGTGTTGATGATGGCCGGAGTGATGAAGATTGTCCTCCCCTGCACTGTGGCAGACAGTGCCTTCTCCCCATCCATAATGACCTCTTGGCAGGTCTTCCAAAATTCAAGCAGATGATCCTCATAGAGAGTAGGATCAATGGTTAGGGAGGTGAAATAGATGGATAAAGCCAGAAAACAGCAAACCTCTGAGAAACTATCATCTTTCTCAGAGTTCAACAGAGCAACCTAGTTGAAGTTGCATGGAGAAGTCAGGGTGGTTTCCGCGGTTTAGGTTGTCCATTTTAAGAAGCTTAAAGGTGAAGGAAGGTGAAGAAGAAAGGCGGTTTGAGAGAATTTAGGTTTACGGAATTGTGTAATTGAAGAAGATAGTGAAAGAGGGGGGAACCATTGGGTATTTATATGAAAAGTAAATGAAAGAGGATAAACTTTGAAATCCGGATGTCGGTCCCACATCTGAAAAAGTAGTTTACTTTTGCCCAAAGTAATTTTGTTGAAAAACGAGAAATCTTCCGAAGATTATTTGGCTTCGGAAGTTCTGAAGAAAAAGCTTCCGAAGGCAAATTGGCTTCGGAAGATATTTCAAAGGTTTTTGAGAATTTTGCTTCGGAAGAGATTTACTACTCAGAGTTTTTATGCTAAGAGGAATAAAAACTTTCGAAGGTATTTTATAAAACATAAAAGTGCTTAAGTTGATTTTAAGCTTCGGAAGATATTTTAGAAATTTTTTACAAAGGTAAAATTACTGAAGTAGTTATTTGTTTACTAAGACATAAGTTTATTCCGAAGGTAATTTTAAATCTTCCGAAAAGTAAAGTGATCAAAATTTTCAAAAATCTAAGAAATGTCGTTTGAAAGATTTTCTTCCAAAGAGAACAAGGGCTTATGAAGGTGATTAAATTGACAACGTAGGACACACAGGTTTTAGAAATAATATGATTAAGTTTTAAGAAAAAAACTATTCAAAGTTAATCATCCCAATAGCTGATACAAAATATTTAAATCTTTGTTCATCAAAAGCTTTGGAGAACAGATCAGCATATTGTTCATTTGTGTTAACTTTGACTAGTTTGATTAATCTTTTTTCAAAGTTATCTCTAAACAAATGATACCTGATATTGATATGCTTTGTCCTTGAGTGCTGTACAGGATTCTCTGTGATTGAGATAGCACTGTTGTTGTCTATGTAGATGGGAGTCTCCTTGAAGTTAAATCCATAGTCCAACATCTGATTTTGAATCCAAAGCACTTGAGCACAGTAGCTTGCAGTAGCAATGTATTTAGCCTCAGCAGTTAATACAGACACACAGGATTGTTTCATACATTGCCAAGAGACTATCCTTCCACCAAGAAATTGACATCCCCCTGATGTAGACTTTGCAGTTATGTTGCAACCACCATAGTCACTATCTGTATAAGCATACAGATTAAAGTCAGAATTCTTTGGATACAAAAGGCCAAGTGATGGATCACTTTTGAGATATCTTAAAATTCTTTTGACAGTGATCAGGTGTGACATCTTGGGGTTGGCTTGATATCTTGCACAAATGCATGTAGCAAACATGATATCAGGCCTGCTAGCTGTGAGGTACATAAGAGACCTAATCATTGCCCTGTATAGATGCTCATCAACACACTCCCCCTCAAGATTAGGTCCAAGGGAATGGTTCCTGGCTATGGGTGTCTTAGCAACCTTATAATCAGTCATGTTTAACATTTTAAGTATGTCTTGTACATACTTTGACTGACTTATGAAGATGCCATTGTCAACTTGCTTCACTTGAATTCCTAAAAAGAAATTAAGTTCCCCTATGGCACTCATTTCAAACTTGTCCTTCATCAGCTCAAAGTCTTTTCAGAGCTTTGGATTAGTTGACCCAAAGATAATGTCATCTACATATACTTGAACTAGAATTATTTCATTTCATGTTCCTTTCATGAAGAGAGTTCCATCAATAGTATCCTTTTTGTATCCATGCTGACAGAGATACTGAGATAGAGTCTCATACCACTTCCTTGGTGCTTGGTGCAGCCCATAAAGAGCTTTATCAAGCCTGCAGACATAATCAGGATGATCAGGATCTATAAACCTAGGTGGTTGTCTGACATACACCTCTTCATCAATCACCCCATAGAGAAAAGCACACTTGACATCAAGTTGGTAGACCTTGAAGTTCTTGGATGCAACAAAAGCTAGGAATATCCTGACAGCTTCAAGTCTCGCTACAGGAGCAAAAACATCTGTGTAGTCAATTCTTTTTTTTTTTGAGTATAACCTTGAACAACTAGTCTTGCCTTGTTCTTGATGACAAGTCCTCTATCATCTTCTTATTCTTGAACACCTATTTGGTTCCTATGGTAGTCTTCCCTTGAGGAAGAGGACATAGGTGTCAAACCTTTTACCTTTTGAATTGAAGAAGCTCCTCTTGCATAGCTTCAACCCAACTTCCATCCTTTAGAGCCTCATCAATTTTCTTTGGCTCTATCTAGGACAAGAAACAAGAGTGAAGAAAAACATTTGCATCATGGGTTTGTCCTCTTGTTCTCACTCTGAATCAACATCTCCAATAATGTTTGTGGTAGGATGAGACTTATGGATCCTTAGCTGAGGGATCACAACAAGTTGCTTAGACAGATCTAAATTTGAGAAATTCTGATCTGGCAAGGAGGATTCACCCTCCACATCATCACACTTCTCAAGATTGACTTGATCTAATGAGTGTGTGACATCATTGATGTTGTCTTCAATGGAGTGGTTATCAGCATCAAGGAAGTCCTGATCACTTTCACCACCACCATGTTCTCCAACATTTGAAGCTCCTTCATCTGAGTTTTGTGCCTCTAAGCTGGAATTTGAAGGCATCCCAGAAGTATCAGCAGGATTTGTCATTGATGTGCTGGTAGAAGCTTCATATGCAGGATTGGTTACCACTGGAGTTGAAGATGTGTAGCTTGAAGGTCTTCTTAGATCAAATCTTGGGTCAGGATCACCTGTAGGTAGTATATATGTGGACCCTGAAACATGCTCACAAGATTTGTTAAAACAGTTGGTAACTAAATCAAGATCAAATAGCCAATCCGGACCAGAACCTTTCACACAGGGAGTGTGCTCATTGAAAGTCATATAGGCTGACTCCTCAACTACTCTAGTTCTGAGATTGTATACTCTATAAGCTTTAGCTTGAGAAGAGTATCCAATAAAATGTCTATCATCTGATTTCTCAGCAAACTTGGAAATTTGATCTTTGGTATTCAAGATGGTGTAAGGACATCCAAATGACCTGAGAAAACCAATGAAAGGTTTTCTCTTGTGCCAAAGTTCATAAGGAGTCTACCATGTGTCTTAACTACTAAAACTCTGTTTTGAACATAGCAATCAGTGTTCACTGCCTCTGCCAAGAAGGTGATGGGCAGTTTAGAGTCAGACAACATAGTTTTTGTAGCTTCAATTAGTGTCATGTTTCTCCTCTCAGCAACACCATTTTGTTGAGGAGTCCTATGAGCACTATATTTTCTTGTAATACCTTTTTCATCACAAAATGTATCAAGGATTTGATTCTTGAATTCAGTTCCTTGATCACATCTTATGGTTTTGACCTTGTGATCACATTGATTCTCAATCTTTAAGATGAAATTATTTAGAATCTCAGGTGACTCATCCTTAGTTCTAAGAAAGAAGACACAAGTGAATCTTGTAAAGTCATCTGTGATTACCAAACAATAAGAGGTCCTTCCTAGACTCATTACACTGGTGGGGCCAAAGAGATCCATATGTAATAAGTGTAGGGGATTAATGATGGAATTTCTTTCCTTTGGCTTGTGAGATACCTTGTGTTGCTTCCCCTTCAGCCATGCAACACAGTGGTCATCACTTGTAAACTCTTTCTTTGGTATTCTAGTTACCAAATCATTCTTAATTAATTTATTCATATTTTTAAAGTTTACATTGCACAATCTTTTATGCCAGAGGAAAGACTCATCACTATTTGCTTTAGATAGAAAACATGAAACTTCACCTGAGGGAGATGTTTCTTGCAAATCCATCTTGTACATGTTCCCTTTCCTGGGGGCTCTGAGCAGGATGTGCACATGAGAAATGACCATCCCAGGCCTGAGAACAATGCACTCATGCTCAGTAAAGAGCATGTTATGAATCTGATCACAAATTTGGGATACACTCAAAAGATTGTACCCAAGCTCCTTGACAAAGTTTACCTTCTCAATGTTGAGCTTACCATTTATGACCTTGCCCCTTCCTGTAATGTAACCTCCTGCATCTCCTCCTAAAGCAACTGGTCCTCCATCAATTCTTTCAAACTTTTGGAGTAGTGGCCTATTGCTTGTCATGTGCCTGGAACAGCTACTATTAATGATCCATACATTTCTATTTGTCTGAGCTGTTCCTGCACAAAAGAGATAGTTAGTTACATTTGGAAACCCAAGCCTCATTGGTCTTGGGCTCATCAAAAGAAGTTGAAGACAATGCAATAGTAATTGATCCTATAGTCATGCTAGAAGGATCATTTGCTGATGTGGATGAAGAACTTTCAGCCACTTGGTCTTTCTTTGACTTCCACGCTACCTTTGGAAGCTTAGACTTGACCTTCAATACTTTGGAAGTTTTGTTGACTTTGGAAGTTTTGATGACTGGACCTTCGAAAGATCTTGCTTTCACTGCAGCAGGCTTCAATGCTTCGGAAGTATTACTTTCTTCCGAGACCAATTTTTCTTCCGAAGGCAAGCTTCTTCTTCTCCAAACTCTTAGAAGTTTCTTTCTTGGTCATATGGAGAGTACTCTTTGGATTATAGACACAATCCTTAGCAAGATGAGAAGTACTCCCACATATAACATAGTCAATTTTCTTCCTTCTAGGAGTTTTCTTTTGTGAACAAGGCTGAACTTGATCACTTTCCTTCTCCATCTTCATCTTTGTAGATGTTGTGGCAATTCTTGTGGGGATAGAACTACCTTTGAAGCTAGATGGTTCAGGTTCTACAGTAGTGGTGCACAACTAATCAGCCTTCTTCTTGATGATGGGATGATTTGTACATGAACCAGAAATCTTGTTGATGGAGTTCAAGGTGGTGTCTTCAGCCTTCACCACTTCAAATCCTACAGAAATGAAGACTTGTTTCTGTGCAGAGTTGAAGGTAGCCTTGATCTCATGAGCCTTCTTGGAATTTCTTTTTGCCTTCTTGATCAAGTTCTTTCTCTTAGACTTGGTCATCCCAACAGCTTTGCTCTCCTTAGAGGGATGGTGACCCTTCTTAGAATGCTCTTCTTCACTCTTCTCAGAGCCATTCTTCACCATCTCCTCTTCATCCTCTTCGGTCAAAGGGTCTATGTCACACCCCCGCTAAAAGCGGAAACACGGGGATGTAACGAGATCGAGATCGTCATAACACATTGTAAGCGATAGAGATGCAAGATAATAAATGATGACAAGCGTGTCATGACGACACCCGACAACAAGGGGACTTGTGTCGTGTTTAGTCAATATTCACGACAACATAGCCATAAGCATAAACATGTTAAATGATTCACATAACCAAATAAAGATGAAATTGTAATGTAAATTCCCACAACCCAGGAACAAGTATCAAGAGATTGTAATTGTTTAATCAAACTACAACATTGTTCAAAATAATTGTTTGTCAAATATGTTTAGTCTCAAAAATGCATCCTAGGGTCTCCACTAAGGCAGCACACCTAGATTCCTCAATTTGCATGTTCACCTGAAAAGATATGCTCAAAATGGTCAACCAAATTGTTGGTGAGCTCGCAGGTTTAAGTAATAAATAAGTAAGTGATGTTGTATATAGTAAGCGATGTGGAATACCGTGAATACAGTTATATAAACAAGTAAAATCACATGACAATGAGCTTTGCAACCAAACCTAGCGACGTACACAAAGATATTGTCGACATATATTCACCCAAGGGCCCGTTCCTGGCCACTGATGGTACCAACTAGTATACCAACGAACAAGGGTGGGGGTGTCAACCCAGTAGTACTACCAATACCTAACCGTCGGTTCCCACACTGGAATTAAATAGTTGCAAAGATAGAACCACACAGCAGACCCAAGCATGTATCAGATAAGTACTTGTAAAACAGTATCACGTTGATTCCATGTATGTAAAATGTAAGTAAGTTGTACAGCATTGAAAATGGATGAGCATACTTTTCCCCCAAGTTGTAAATGATTGAAATATTGTAAGCGTAAAAGGGGCCACGAAACTCACATGTTAAGTGGTAAGTATGTAAGATCAATGTATCCAAATGTTGAATGCAAATGAACGGTCAAACACCTATTGACAGTTATTATTAAGCATTAATGATATGTAATAAGCGTATAAATATGATCAGTCGGTTCGGGTTGTATCGGTTGGGTCGCGTGTAACACACACAAACAGACACACGTACTAGATCTTATGTAGATCCAAGTACTAGACATTGTCGCCATTGCTGATGATATTTGAGTAAAAGTTTCATTGTTATTGAAGAAGTATTAGATAAATATCGGTAGTTATAAGTCGGTTGATAATTGTAAAATGTTAGATTGATTTGATTTTGAATAGTATTTGTGGCCATTTTAGCGTTGACTTTAATCTTTGTGGCCGAACAATGGCAACTGTGTTAATGTTACCTCAACATCACACGACATACACACACCACGCACAAGAAGGAAAATCACACACAACAACTTCAGTCGCACGACAGGACCAGACGCACGACTCAACACTCCATTCGCATGAATCAACCCTCAATCGTGCGAACAGCTTCATTCGTACGATTGAGCCTTCATTCGTAAGACTGGCATTCAGTCGTACCACACAACACTCAATCGCACGATTCAACCTCCATACGCACGAATCAACCTTCAATCGTGCGAATCAGCTACATTCGTACGATTGAACCTTCATTCGTGTGATTGGACTCCAGTCGTGCGATACACGAACAATCGCATACATTCATTCGGTCACTTGACTCAATCGCACACATACACACAGTCGCACAACTCAGTCGCACGACATACCCAGTCGCACAACTCAGTCGCACGATTGACTCAGATGCATGACTCAGTCGCACGACTCACCCAGTCGCACGACTCAATCGCATGACAAACCCAGTCGCTTGGACAGCAGAATCGCGACTATGGACGGGCTGAGCAGCCTTCGGCTGCTCCAAACGCGAGTTTTACACAACAAGGACTTCCAGAAACACTCTACACACATGCACAAACAAGAAACACAAGCAGAAAGACCTCACACGCACCCACACGACCTCATGTGTTCGGGTTGAACCCGAACACCCGAAACCCTAGTTTGGACAGCCGTGAATAAGCAAGAAAAGGGACAACCAAGGTCGTCTACCTGCTAGAATGGAGTAGACTAGGCTGTAGATGGAGTCTAGACGACGAAAACGAGACCAAGCGGGTCGGATATGGTGCTAGAATGAAGAAGATGTGAAGAAGAAGATGAAGAAGATAAAGAAGGAGAAATGGTTCTAGGGCTGGAAAAATGGGGCTATTTATACCCATCCAAGTTTGCAAAATGTCAAGTTTAGTCCCTGCACTTAACTCCTGAGTTTCTCAAATTTGTTTCGGTTGAAAAACGACTTTACTAGGTTAATTATATTATTTATAAAAATGTATTTAATGATATTTATAACTTAAAAATGGTTTTTGTTAGTGACGTTAATTATATATAAAAATGATATACTGGGCGGTTACGATGTTGAATGTTTTAAAAGTTTTTAAAGATAATACACATTCACAATTAAAGCACAAGCACAACGATGATAAAGCAAGAATGATATCCACATAAGGAGTTAATAAAAATGGGGAATGATGGATCAAAGAATAGTTAACGGAAAGCCTCGTTAATTAACGGACCTTAAGGTGACGGATGTCACAGTCTATGAGGGGAAGCTCATCTTCACAAGTTCCACACCTAGGAGATCTTACAGACAAGATTGTGTGTGGAGGAGCTATCTCATAAGATCCCAGTCCATGCTTATTTTGATAACAAACTTTTGCATGCAAGGATGAGGATATTATGTTCTTGAAGGCCTCTTCTTCAAGAAAACATTTTTCTGCCTTGGCTTTGCTGATCACAAGCTCAGCCTGGCTTCAGTTAACTAAGTAATAAGGTCTTTGATCTGAGTCCTGTAGTTTGTGTGCTCATGTTTAAGAGTTGAAATGGTTTTCTCTAAGTCCTCTATCTTTAATTTATAATCATTTTCAGCTCTCTTAAAATTAGCTTTTAAGATTGTCACACCCAACCTTGACGGCGGAAACGTCGAGATGTGAGGGTTAAGATCGTTCACAGCCACATAACGCTATTATTAAACTCAAATATAATAATCATAAGTTTCAGATGTGACATTACAAACATAAGTCTCAAATAAGAAATCAACAATACATATTAAGAAATATTTCAAGTTTATTCATGTAAGGCCACGTTCCCGGGACGCTTACAGTTGGATTCTCATCGCACATAAAACATATATTTTCATCTACTTACATAAAAACATTGCAGCGGAAACATTAAACGTCATTCCATTTCATCATAAAAACTTTTGAAACATATTAAATCGTTATCCAATTACAGAATATTTGTTTCATTACATTACAAAAGCATTAAACAAAAGGATGCCATCCAAAATAAGCTGAGTAGCCGCCCCGTGCCATCCTCAGCAACCTTACCTGCCAACTGGAAACACATCAAAGTCAGCGTTGCTGAGTGAGTTCTAGTTTTAAATAAAACATACTTTTCTTTCGTTAAAAAAACCTTTCTTTACTTTCATGCGATCACACATCATACGTACACATAGATAATATCATTATTATCTTCATCGTTCATTAATTAACTTCCATTCGTGCATTCATTCTTACTTTCATTCGTTCGTTCATCATTACATCTTTTCTTTTCGTCAACACCATGAACTTTACCCTTCGTGCTCATGATACTGGGCCTAAGCCTATCATAGACCTTCATTCACGGTGCCCAGCACCTCTGGCCACAGTACCTAGGATAAAGTTCACGATCATTACATCTGTAACATCATCACGTTCTGGATCAGTGTCAACAGCTATGCCCCAAACAATATGGCTACTGGGCCGAAGTTCATAAATGACTTCCACACTGCACGTAGCCTGGCACCAGCACCGGGGTAAGCGACAAAGACCCCATCCAAATACTACACCCCCAACGATATGCATAACTCGAGTACTGGGCTGAAGTTCATAAATGACTTCCACACTACACATAGCCTGGCACCAGCACCGAGGTAAGCGACAAAGAACCCATCCACATACTACACCCCCAACGATATGCATAGCTCGAGTACTAGGCCGAAGATCATAAATGACTTCCACATTACACATAGCCTGGCCCCAGCACCGAGGTGAGTAATCACTACTCCACCCCCAACGATATGCATAACTCGAGTACTAGGCCGAAGTTCATAAATGACTTCCACACTACACATAGCCTGTCACTAACACCGAGGTGAGTAATCACTACATACTATGCACCACAACGTTGGTCAGTCACAAAGACTGGAGCCCTCGCGTGTACCCCTAAGGGTTAGCTAAATCCCACGCAATTAAGCTTACGACATTTTAGAGCCGGACACCCCTGTACATATTGCTTGCAAGCTTTTCATACTTTCATTCGTTCATTAATGCATGCATTCATTCATTTATCATGTTCATCTTTTCATTATCTTCCACTTTACGTTACATAATACTTTCGTTTCATTCATTAACATTCGACGTAAAGCCATGGGAAAATAATCACATATATTAATGAACATAAACATAAACATAAACATACAACATCCCCATACAGACATCATCATACATACATAACACACATCATACATACTATACATCACACGCACCACCATGCATAACATCATACATAACATCATACGTCATCATCAGCATGCCCACATAACGTCTATGACCTCCAAGTCAACTTACACGAACTTCCGGGAACCTCCCTAGTCAAAACCCACAACCACACTTTCCCTCGAAAGTCATAAGATAAACCGTTGTTCTTTCGGGCGTATAAGCCATACTTGGGCGTATGGACACCCTCCAGTCGCATGGCCTTCCAGGCGACTGAACACTTAGGCGAACGGACCCTATGCGAATGGACCTATGGGCGAATGGACATCCATGCGTATGGACTCTCAGTCACATAACTTTCATGCGTATGGCCTTCAGTCGCATGACTTCAGGCGCATGGGCTTCAGTTGCATACCCTTCGTGCGAATGAACCTTAGTCGCATGGCCTCCAGGTGCATGGACCTCAGTCGTATAACCTTCGTGTGAATGAACCTCAATCGCACAACCCTCCAATCGCATGCCTTATAGGCACATAAACTTCAGTCGCATGACCATCATGCGTATGGACCCCAGTCACATGGCAATCGTGCGCATGGATCTCAGTCGCACGCCAATCAGCCGTATGGCCTCCAATCGCACTCCAGTCGGTCGCCTAGCCCTAGCTGATGTAGAATGCAGTTCCAGCCGAACGCAAACTGCCCTTTTCGGCCTCCAAGCTCTCCCAAACTCGATTTTAGCCCAAATCAACCATCCTAAACCTTAGAAACACCTACCATAACATCATTCAAGCATACACAAGCCCGAAATTCAACCCCAAACGCATAAAAACACATACACACATGCATAAAAACGGGTTTACACCCAAAAACTCAAAAAAGGGTTTTCAGATGTGTTCTAGCCCCAAAATCATTCTAAAACGTGTAAAAGAGGGGTCCTAGAACTCACATAAACGATCCCGTCGAGTAGAACTTCGATTTGACCCGCTACACGACGATTTCCACGCTCGAATCCACTCGAACCAAGCTTTTCTCCTCTTTTTCTCCTTCTATTCTCCCTCTCTTGGCTGAAAAATGGCAAGAATGGGGTGCTCTCCCCCTTTTATACTCACATTCATCGAAGTTTCTCTCGTTGGCGAGTTTGGTCCCTCGAATTTGGACTTTATTTCTTTTTCTTATTTCTTCGACTTCAAAGAAAATTTCCGGGTGTTACAAGTCCACCCCCCTTATATAGGTTTCGTCCCCGAAACCTGTTATTCCTTAAATCGTCGCGGGCAATACTGTCTCATCTCTTTTCCAGTCTCCCACCTGGAGTTCAATCTGTCTACGTCGTTTATCAATGTCTATCTTTGGCTACCTTCATCAAGGCTTTGATCCTTTCGAGCTTCTCACTCGTAGCCTCGATCACCTTAAACCGTCACCGTGACCCCGTCAGGCGCTGTCAACCGTATCATTTTCCTGCGACACACAATGTTCGCCTCGAAGTCCACTAACCAATCCATCCCGAGAACCAAATCAAAGGGCGTATTTATATTTCTATTACTAACAGGTAATATAGCACAGATAGTAGCAGGAATAAAACTTTTACTAGCGCCAGCATCGAATAGCACAAAGACTAAGGATTTATTACTAGAAACGTACCTGACACAACATCGGGGTCCGTCCTAGCTTCCTCCGATCTTCTTCACTCCCGAACCTTCCGCCCTCGGCGTCTTGCAATCCTTGCTCATGTGGCCCTCCCCACCACAAGGGTAACACCTCCTCACACTGCAGTTCTTCGCCAC
Source organism: Flaveria ramosissima (assembly GCA_025215565.1). Taxonomy (NCBI): domain Eukaryota; kingdom Viridiplantae; phylum Streptophyta; class Magnoliopsida; order Asterales; family Asteraceae; genus Flaveria; species Flaveria ramosissima. The sequence continues at coordinate 18,803,125 of CM046043.1, read as the reverse complement.
ATGTTCGGTCCTTCCACAACAGAAACAGACATTAGTCCCCAATCTACATTCCCCGGGGTGTTTGTGTCCACACTTGTCACACTTTTCCGACCCCGCATCGGGTGTGACCACACGCTGGTCATCCACCCATGCACCTTTATTACTTAGAGTGGCTCCGCCACGTCCAAATCGCTTCCCGTTCAAATCCCGATCACCCTCTCCTTTCTTGCTAACTTCTGTCACCACCACAGTTCTTTTGTCATATAATCTCCCCGTCAAATCAACCGCCGACCTAAACGTGCTCGGTCGGGCAGCGATCATGTGCCTACGGACATCCACCGGCAAGCCCTGAATGTACCTCTTAATCTTTCGTGACAGAGGCGTCACCTGATCCGGCACCAGCCGTGCCATCTTGTTGAACTTTGCGGTATATTGCTGATGTGTCATAGTTCCCGCCTCCAGCTGCAGGAACTCTCTTTCAACTTTATCCATCTCACGGTGAGGACAGAACTCCTCAATCACCAGCCTCTTCAACTCTACCCACCTCATCCTCCCGATAGCCCTGCTTCCCTCTACTTGGACAATATTGTCCCATCAACACAGAGCTGAGTCCACAAAAGAGTGGGCAGCAAACTTTACCTTCTGGTCTTCCCTGCACCTGCTGATATTTAAAACAGCTTCCATTTCCCTCACCCATCGGTGAGCAGCAGCAGCAGTGCCATTACCATCAAAAGTTGGGGGCTTGCATCGTTGAAACTCCCCATAGTTACAGCCTCGTGCCACCTCCGGCGCAGGCTCTTCCTCTCCTTCTTCCTCTTCGTCATCGGAGAAAACCGTTTCAGTCTCGGGCCGTCTCCTTTCGCCCGAAGGTCTACCCCTTTCCTTTCTCTCCCCATCTCTAATAACCTTTATCACTTCGGTCACTACAGACGGTAGGATCGTCTGCACGACCTGATGCACTTCCTCCACGACCGCCTCTCTCATCGAGGCCTTCAGATTAGCATTCTCATCACCGCCCTCCGGATGAGGGGTCTCGGGTTCTTCATGAGCCACCTCTTCGGCCCTGGGCCTTCCTCTTGTGACCCGTGGTTCAGCACCACGTCCACCACCACCTCCACCACGAGAAGCTTTCGAAGATCTACCACCAGCCATTCTCTAAACACACTGAAAGATTCAAACACTAACACGATCATTCAAGGAACAGCTCAGTTTATGTCAAGTATAGTAAGTCCCTAATTACAGTGGCCAGTTGTGATTAGCCACTTACTTTACTCTTCATACCCCAAGCATTACCTGTCCTGACTACATCAGTATCTAAATCTACCAGCAACACATAAACCACATAACATGCGCACGTAATACCGGTTAACATTATGAAAATACCTGATGGCACGCAGCTACTCAGATTGGCATCCCATTCCCTTTCCGTCCCATTTTCAGTTTGAGTTAAGGTTTATTTTAAAAATTTACCCATTTCACTTAAACTTTGGCTCTGATACCAACTTGTAAGGCCCCGTTCCCGAGACGGTTACAGTTGGATTCTCATCGCACACAAAACATATATTTTCATCTACTTACATAAAAACATTGCAGCGGAAACATTAAACGTCATTCCATTTCATCATAAAAACTTTTGAAACATATTAAATCGTTATCCAATTATAGAATATTTGTTTCATTACATTACAACAGCATTAAACAAAAGGATGCCATCCAAAATAATCTAAGTAGCCGCCCCGTGCCATCCTCAGCAACCTTATTTGCCAACTGGAAACACATCAAAGTCAGCGTTGTTGAGTGAGTTCTAGTTTTAAATAAAACATACTTTTCTTTCGTTAAAAAAACCTTTCTTTACTTTCATGCGATCACACATCATACGTACACATAGATAATATCATTATTATCTTCATAGTTCATCAATTAACTTCCATTCGTTCATTCATTCTTACTTTCATTCGTTCGTTCATCATTACATCTTTTCTTTTCGTCAACACCATGAACTTTACCCTTCATGCTCATGATACTGGGCCTAAGCCTATCATAGACTTTCATTCACGGTGCCCAGCACCTCTGGCCACAATGCCTAGGATAAAGTTCAGGATCATTACATCTGTTACATCATCACGTTCTGGATCAGTGTCAACAGCTATGCCCCAAACAATATGGCTACTGGGTCGAAGTTCATAAATGACTTCCACACTACACGTAGCCTGACACCAGCACCGGGGTAAGCGACAAAGATCCTATCCACATACTACACCCCCAACGATATGCATAACTTGAGTACTGGGCCGAAGTTCATAAATGACTTCCACACTGCACATAGCCTGGCACCAGCACCGAGGTGAACGACAAAGATCCCATCCACATACTACACCCCCAACTATATGCATAGCTCGAGTACTGTGCCGAAGATCATAAATGACTTCCACACTGCACATAGCCTGGCCCAGCATCGAGGTGAGTAATCACTACTCCACCCCCAATGATATGCATAACTCGAGTACTGGGCCGAAGTTCATAATGACTTTCACACTGCAGCCTGGCACCAGCATTGGTCAGTCACAAAGACTGGAACCCCCGCGTGTACCCCTAAGGGTTAGCTAAACCCCACGCAATTGAGTTTACGGCATTTTAGAGCCGGACACCCCAATACATATTGTTTGCAAGCCTTTCATACTTTCATTCGTTCATTAATGCATGCATTCATTTATTTACGATGTTCCTCTTTTCATTATCTTCCACTTTACGTTACATAATACTTTCGTTTCATTCATTAACATTTGACGTAAAGCCATGGGAAAATAATCACATATATTAAAGAACATAAACATAAACATAAACATACAACATCCCAATATAGACATCATCATACATATATAACACACATCATACATACTATACATCACACGCACCACCATGCATAACATCATACATAACATCATACATCATCATCAGCATGCCCACATAACGTCTATGACCTCCAAGTCAACTTACACGAACTTCCGAGAACCTCCCTCAATCGCACACCAATCGGCCGTATGGCCTCCAATCGCACTCCAGTCGATCGCCTAGCCCTAGCTGATGCAGAATGCAGTTCCAGCCGAACGCAAACTGCCCTTTTCGGCCTCCAAGCTCTCCCAAACTCGATTTTAGCCCAAATCAACCATCCTAAACCTTAGAAACACCTACCATAACATCATTCAAGCATACACAAGCCTGAAATTCAACCCCAAACGCATCAACACATACACACATGCATAAAACGGGTTTACATCCAAAAACTCGAAAAAGGGTTTTCAGATGTGTTAGAGCCAGTAAAATCATTCAAGAACATGCAAAAGAAGGGTCCTAAAACTCACACAAACGATCCCGTCAAGTGGAGCTTTGATTTGACGCGCTACACGACGATTTCTACGCTCGAATCCACCAGAACCAAGCTTTTCTCCTCTTTTTCTCCTTCTCTTCTCCCTCTCTTGGTTGAAAAATGGCAAGAATGGGGTGCTCTCCCACTTTTATACTCCCATTCATCGAAGTTTCTCTCGTTGGCGATTTTGGTCCCTCGACTTTTGACTTTATTTCTTTTTCTTCTTTCTTCGGCTTCAAAGAAATTTTCCTCGGGTGTTACTATTCATTTATTTAACTAGGTCCATTTCTAGGTGTGAATAAGCTTCAAAGGTGGCAATCAAACTTGTGCGTTTCCTGACACATGTTAAAAATAAAAGGTCAACATAAAGTTGATGAGATTTCCATAGTTTTCAATACAAAAGTATATAAAAGATGGCAATTCGTGTTATAAATTAGTGAACAAAGTAACTAGGGATGTAAGACTGATGCACAATCAAACCTTGACAGTTTACAAGTTTTCACGTTTACAAGTTTATACGATTAGCTAAGTGTACTTGGATTAACCAAGCAGGCTTGTCAAGCCCATAGATCTATGACGTCGCCAGGCTAGCAATAATTAATGATTGCACATATAATCGTCAATACATGGTAATTACTAAAGTTCAACTAATCACAACAAATAATAGAATTTCTTAAGTGTTTACAAGTATCAAACATTCGTTTTACAAGTGTTGTGATTATAATGTAACATGTTTCACCCCAAAGTGTGAAAATATGTAAAAAGGTATTTCTCACTTGCTTAATAATATATAATTGACAATTAATAAGATTAATAATATGCTTCGTTCCAACGTAATTCCTCACGAGGTACCTAAACGTTTATGGATATTTACAAGATTTAGGTTAAACGATACCTTTAATAATTTAATGAGTACTAGGGATTCAAGGAGAATTTGGGGTTTTGACAATCCTTAATAATAAAACACTTTATTTTAAATTTTATAGAAGAAAATGATACTAAATAGTATATCATGAAAATAAGCTTACAATAACCAACAAATCTTAATTATATAAAGTGTAATATCTTTTTATATTTATTTGTAAAATTTATAGTTTTATTCAATAATATTTAAACTAACAAAACTTGTGGTGATATGCATCCTCATTAAAAATCTACTTTTTTTACAAGATATACTAATTAAAACCTTTATTTCATAAATATTATCAAATTATTTAAAGAAATAATTTTACAAGAATTTATTTAAATGACCTTATAAATAATAAAAGTTCAAAACTTCTTTTTATAATTTTTAGAAATTTTTCTACATTTTTTTCATAAGCCGAAAAGCCTTTAAAAAAAATATGTGAGGTGGCCTGGGTTCGAACCCGGGACCTCTTAAGAAAAGTGCATGCGCTTTACCAGTGAGCTAAACGGCCGAGGCCGTGTTAGAAGGCGGGTTTTAAAGTTTAAGAACATAGTTACATAGCAACCCCCAATCATATGAACCCTAGCATAAACTTGGATCAAATTGAAGCTTAATTGGATTTGGTGGACATCAATAATCATGGGGCTTTTGTTCCCTATGTTAAAACGAGTATGTGGCTATGTGGAATTACCCGCTTGAAGATGATTTGGAGATGAATCCTACGAAGAACAGTTCGCGACCAGCCACGTGCAAACAAGGTGGAAATGTTTTTTACAACTCAATTAACTTTGTGTATATCCTGAGATGATGATCTTGATTCAAAACCCCTTATCAATTTCAGTTCTTGATGCCCAAACGATGAACTTCGAGTACATGCAGGTTCTCGATGAAGACGGTGATCGAACTTGTTGTGTGTGTTTGTTTCAGGTGTAATTGAGATCAATAACCACTTAGGAATAGTTAGATGATTGTGTAGGTTCGTTTAATTAGATTTTAATTATGGTTTAAAGCTCAAACAGTTATACGAATTAAGGCTTCGGTTTTGCGTTCATTTGAGGTGTATAACCGATGTTTAAACGAATTTAAAGTGTCCAATTAAGTTCGAACCGTGTATACGAAGAATGGTTGGGATATCAAAATCGGTTGAATTCGGTGGTTTTGGCCGTCGCCGGAGCTCGCTGGAGCTCCACCGGACTTAATGGCCGGATTTACGGGGTTTGAAGAAAGAGAAGTGGTTTGAGTTTAGTAATTTACACCTTTGGTCCCTATAATTTCCTTCCTTTATTAATTTATGCCCAAAACTTCTTTTAAAGTTTCAAAATTAACAAATTAACCCCCTTGACTTTTAAATCCAAACTTAATATATTTTTAAGTTTAATAAATTTTACAAATTATTATTATTAATAACAATATTATTATTATTATTATTATTATCCTTAGTTATTGTTATCTTTTATTAATAGTATCACCATTATTATTATTGTTAGCAGCATCATTATTATTATTATTATTATTATTATTATTATTATTATTATTATTATTATTATTATTATTATTATTATTATTATTATTATTATTATTATTATTACTATTTTTATTATAATAATCTATTAGTAATGTTATTATGTTCAATTTAATAATTTAAATTATTAACTTTTAAATAAAAAATAATAATAATTAATGTAAACAAAGAATCAAACATAAATAATCCACAAGTTTCACAAATGACAACAATAGTCCTTACAAGAATTAACAATGCTATCTTAGTATTAATCCAAAAATACAAGATGTTACAGTCTCCCCAACTTAAAAGAATTTCGTCCTGAAATTAAGAATAAACTAAGCGAACAAATGCGGGTATTTTTCCTTCATATGGTCCTCACGCTCCCAAGTGAACTCAGCTCCACACTTATTCTCCCAACGAACCTTGACAATTGGAGTAGTTGTGGTTCTAGTTTTCTTCATAATGTGATCCATATTTCAACAGGTTTCTCAACAAAATGCAATGACTCGTCGATCTGGATGTCTTCCAGTGGAACATGCAGACTCTTGTCAGCCAAACACTTTCTCAAATTTGAGACATGGAACGCAGGATGAACTCCAGTAAGGTCGGAAGGTAGTTCCTGTCTATAAGCCACTTTCTTAATCTTTTTTTAGGATTTTGAAAGGTACTACAAATCTTGGAGCCAATTTACCCTTCTTTCCAAAGCGAACAACACCTTTCCACGGTGAAACTTTAAGAAGAACCATGTCGCCAACTTGGAACTCCAATGGCTTACGACGCTTATCGGCATAATTCTTTTGTCGACTTCTTGCTACTTCAAGGTTCTTGCGGATTATGGAGACTTTATCGGTCGTTTCTTGTATAAGTTCATGACCAGTGATGAAATTTTCACCAATGTCGGTCCAACAGATCGGTGAACAACATTTACGACCATAAAATGCTTCGAATGGTGTCATCTTGATACTCGAGTGATAACTATTGTTATACGAAAATTCCGCGAGCGGTAAATGCGTATCCCAATCACCACCAAAGTCAAGGACACAAAGACGTAGCAAATCCTCGAAGGTTTGAATTGTTTGTTTGGTTTGACCATCCGTTTGAGGATGGTAAGCCGTACTTAAATCTAATTGAGTACCCAAGAGTTCTTGCATAGACGACCAAAAGTGCGAAGTGAAACGAGCGTCTTGGTCGGATATGATGTGCAATGGTACGCCATGACGACTCACAATTTTGTCAATGTAGATGCGAGCCAATCTTGAAACTTTCTAAGTATCTCGTATTGGTATGAAATGTGCCATCTTGGTCAAACGGTCCACAATCACCCATATACTATCATGGCCACGAGGAGTACGAGGTAACTTGGTTGCAAAATCCATGGATATATGTTCCCATTTCCACATAGGGATTTCGGGTTGTTCAAGTAAACCACTCGGTCGTTGGTGTTCGGCTTTGACTCTTGCACATGTGAGGCACTTGGAAACATAAGACGTGATATCTTTCTTCATTCCAGGCCACCAATATTGACCAAGCAGGTCCATGTACATTTTATCGAGGCCAGGATGAATGGAATATCGAGTTTGATGAGCTTCGTTCATAATGAAGTGTCAAAAGGTTATCACGATTCGGGATCCAAAGTCGATTCAAGAAGTACCACATGCCGTTTGGTTTTGCCTCCAGTTGTGACCGAACGTTGAACACCAAATCTTCATCGTTCCCTTCATCGGTTAAAGCTGCTTGTTGAGCCTTGCGAATGCATAACTCGAGATCACTATCAATCCTTATGTTTTAAAGCATGATAGTAGCCTCGTTAACATCCACATGAATCTCGGTATCAAATTCCCCTAACGTATCAAACCATTTCCTTCGATCTTGGATTTCTTGAAGCGAGACAGTCTTGTTGTGGACCTTGCGACTCAGCGCGTCGGCTACAACATTCACCTTTCCAGGGTGATAGCGAATGTCACAGTCTTAGTCGCTAATCAACTCGATCCAACGTCTTTGTCTCATGTTGAGATCCTTTTGATTGTACACATGTTGAGACTCTTGTGATCGGTGTAGACTATGCATTGCGTCCCATAAAGATAGTGCCACCAGATCTTCAAAGCGAAAACCAAAGCACCAAGTTCAAGATCGTGAGTTGTGTAGTTCACTTCATGAACCTTCAATTGTCTTGACGCGTACGCTATGACTTTTCCTCGTTGCATAAGAACACAACCAAGACCTTGATTAGAGGCATAACAGTACACGGTAAAGCCGTCTTTTCCATCGGGGAGTGTTAAAATAGGAGCGTTACACAAATTGCCTTTCAATGTCTCGGAAGCCTCTTCTTGCTCGGGTCCCCATTCAAAAAGTCGGTTCTTTTGGGTTAGCGCCGTTAGTGGTTTAGAAATCTTCGAAAAGTTTGCTATGAACCTACGATAATATCCCGCTAAGCCCAGAAAAGAACGAACCTCGGTTGGGGTTGTGGGAACACACCAATTTTTCACGACTTCTATTTTAGCAGGATCAACGTGAATTCCTTGGCTCTTCACCACATGCCCTAAGAATTGAACTTCTTCCAGCCATAACTCACACTTGGAAAACTTGGCGTATAGTTGCTCCTTCCATAAAAGTTCGAGAACTTGTCGCAAGTGCAGCTCGTGATCAATTTTCTCTTGGAATAGATAAGAATGTCATCAATTAACACGGTCATAAATTTATCAAAATACGGTTTACATACTCGATTCATGAGATCCATGGAACTGGTAGGTGCATTGGTCAAGCCAAAAGGCATAACCATGAACTCGTAATGTCCATATCGAGTATGAAAAGTGGTCTTCGGAATGTCGTCATCGTGGACACGTAATTGATGATACCCAGAATGTAGATCAATCTTCGAGAATTGGATTGCTCCTTGAAGTTGGTCAAAGAGATCATCGATTTGAGGAAAAGGTGTTGGATCTAAAGAGGCTGTTGCAACCAAAACCATATCACTTAGAAGATTTTTAGTACAACATACAAAGGACTTCCGAAGCCAAGTGTGGGACTTCCGAAGGAAGAAGGAGCTCTTCCGAAGTCTAAGTGTAAAATACACTTCCTAAGAAAAACTCCAACTTCCGAAGGTAAAGAAGTTACTTCCGAAGAATCATGACTTGAAGACAAAGTTCTGAAGTCAACTTCCGAAGAATAAAGAAGTCATTAAAGCCTCGGAAGCATAGAAGCATCTTCCGAAGTATAAATGGCTTCGGAAGAACTTGTTCTTCCGAAGCCAGTTAACCTTCAGAAGACACTTCTATTATCCAGTAGACATAAGTATGGTCTGTCTGACAGTCCGCTGCAAATCTCTGAGATACTGCATGGCGTTTTCTCAAAAGCCATGTAGTTGACCATACTTTAATCTACTGTTTACCTTTTTATGTTAAGTACAGTTGCCATCTTTAGTTGGTGACAAAAGGTAAGTCATGGACATGTCATGACTACCATATCTTAGATAATACTTTATCTAAGATACCTTAACTATAGCATTGTAGTATATGCTTTAGTCATAGGTTTCCAGCAGGTATCAAGTATAACCGGCTGTAGGATCTAGTATATATAGTTTCTCATTGTAACTCATGTTCTATGATTGTAAGTGTCTTGTAATCTTGAGTTGAGAAGTAATATATACAAGTACCTTGAAAATACTCCTGCTTGTTCCTTTGATTACTTATTATATTATTATCAACTCTTGTTAAAGACATTGCTTCATCTTGTTTGAGTAATATTATAAGTGAGTTTGAGAGAATTACAAGTGTAAAGTGACAAAACCTGATCCTGCAATTGGTATCAGAGCTTTTTAGGCTCTTGATTGTGAGATCTTACCATCCTAATCAACCAGTTTTTCACTCCTCCTTATACCTCACTCAAAAATGGCCCTCATCAAATTTGAAGTTGAAATGGGAACGATGACCAAAGCTCCCATCATCGACCCTGAAAACTTCAGGTCTTGGAGCAGAAGAATGGAAGGCTTCATCAGATACCAGGATAGCAAGATGTGGCAGTCCATCGTTAATGGCCCGTATAAGCCAAAAGTTGCTGGTGGAAACGGTGCCATGATCGAGAAGGCTGTTGAAGACTACTCCGATGAAGACAGGAAGAAGCTTGACATAGACAGCAATGCTATGACCGTTCTCATTACTGCAATTCCAAACTCCATCATGGTGGGGTTTGAGCATTGTAAGTCAGCCAAAGAACTCTTTGATGCACTTGCCCAAATGTACTCGAGCTCTAATGATTCAAAGAAGGACTCACTGAAGCAGCAGTTTGAGAACTTCACCTATGTTGCTGGAGAAACCTTTAGCCAGCAATATTTCAGGTATATGGATCTTATCTCCTCCCTCCAATCTGTGGGAATCACTCAAGAACTTAGAGACCTTACCAGAAAGTTCATGAGTGCTCTACCCAATGAGTGGACTTTCTACTGTGTCTCCATTAAGAGAACAGAGAATTTAAACACTCTCACCATGACCGAACTCTATGGGATCCTTGATGGATACCGTTTGGAAATGGAAAGCAAGAAGGGTCACCAAGCAAGCAGATCCTTGAGCCTTCCTGCTAGCAACGCTTTAATGGTTGCTGAAGGCTCAGGAATCTCTCAGTCTCAGCAGTACCTGTCATACACCCAGCAGCCATCTTGCTCATCTTGGCCTTACATCACATTCCCTGAGACTCCAAGGTCTCATCAAGCTCAGCAAAGCTCCTTTCAGGAGGGCTGCGCGTTTGTCTCAGGGAGTGGACACTCCAATGATCATCAATTTTGCTTTGATGATCTTGAGTGCTTCAGTCCAGATGACATAGAGTATGTGGACATTGTCCAGCAAATGGCTCTCCTTACCTACAGGGCGAAGAAGTTCTTTAAGAGAACTGGAAGGCAATTCCCTCAAAACCCAATCACTAGCAAGTTTGGGTTTGACAAGAGCAAGGATAAGTGTTACAACTGTAACCAGCTTGGCCATTTTGCAAGGGAATGCAAGGCTCCCAAGTCCAACCTGGGAACCTCACATGCCTCCACACATCCTTCTACACCAAAGCCCAATGGGAAGTCAACTGCAGCCATGGCTCAAGAAGTTGACTGGAGCTTTATGGTTCAAGATGTGACTCCTGCTCAAGCACTCATGGCAGGAACAGATGAAAACAAGGTATATGAACATCTCTGTACCCCTGCTTGTATTGCTAAGGTTAAGTTGTACCAGGACTACAATATGGAAATTAAATCCGATATTGAGTCTTTAAATGTGCTAAAATCTGACTTTAAAAGAGCTGAATCTGACTACCAAAAGAAAATTGAGGAGTTAGAGAAAACTGTATCTCTTTTAAAACATGAACACACCAACTACAAGACTCAAATCAAGGATTTAATATCCAAATTGACTGAGGCTCAAGCCCAGCTTGTCACAGCTGAGGCTCAAGCCAGGAAGTATGCTATTTCTGAGCAAAACTTCCAAGCCATACTTGCATCATCCTCTCACTCCAAACTTTGCTATCAAAACAAAAGTGGGTTGGGAACCAATGAAATTGCTCCACCACACTCTTATGAGTCTGTAAGACAACCAAGATGTGGTACTGAAGAGCAAGAGGTTCCATCTGTTGACCCACCTTGTAAAGAGTCAAAGAGTGATGCAACTGTGGAGACCATGACCATCACAGGAAAGGAACAGGTAATTGAGCCCTCCCCGGCCAATGATGATCAAACCCTGACCACCAAAGCCAGAAGAAGCAGGGCAAAAGCAGCCAGGAAAACTGCCAAGAAGGTGGCTGAATCCAAGCTGAAGATAGACCCAAAGCAAAGGGTGTATTCATATCAGCAGGATTCCAGGTGGTTGGACCTTCTGATTCAGGAAAGGAGTATAGTACCAGTACTCCTATCCTACCAAAGGATCAGAAGTTAAAGGGAAAGGTTGCTGATGAGGAGAAAAAGAACAAGAAACAGCAACCCTCAAATTCCCAGAAAATTAACATTGCATGCATAATGTGTGGTCTGCAAAACCACATGGCTAAAGATTGTTACTACAATCCTGCTAGCACACATTATGCAAATAATGTTAAAAGAGAAGGAGTCAGGAAAGGTTTCACATTTGGACCATATCAAATGGTTCAAGTGATGAAAAAGGGAAAGCTTGTTTCCGAAGCAAGGCTTGTCTCGGAAGAAAATTCTTCTTCCGAGAGGAAAAAGGCTTCGGAAGTGAAAACTGCTAAGACTCACAAAAGGGTCCCCTTGAAACCATCCCAGAAGAAGACTGCTTCGGAAGAAAAGGTGGTGAAGGTCTCTTCCGAAAAGAAAGAAGCTTCGGAAGAATACCAAGCTACAAAAGCTTCATCAAGCTCATCTTCTATGATCAACCAAGGGATGGAATGGAAGATCAAGGAAGATGTTGTAGCCCAAACCTCTTCTTCAAAGACATCCATTGAACCCCCATGCATAAATTTTATGTTCAATCATGTCACTCTCATTGGAAGAACCCAAGACCAATAAGGCTTGGGTTTCCAATCAAAACTAATTATCTCACCTTATGTGCAGGGACATCCATATGACAAGAATAACAACATTTGGATTGTAGATAGTGGATGCTCCAGGCACATGACAGGGAACAGATCTCTCCTTCAACAATTTCAGCATTATGATGGAGGTCCTGTCCAGTTTGGAGGTGAGGCCGGAGGATATATTTTGGCAGAGGAAGTATATCCAACGGAAAGTTAAAAGTTGACAAAGTTAATTTTGTCAAACAGCTTGAACACAACCTGTTAAGTGTTTCTCAGTTTTGTGATCAAAAGCATCAAATGCTTTTCACAGAACATGAGTGCATCATCCTCAAACCTGGGATGACAATTCCTCAGGAATTGGTGCTTCTTAGATCTCCCAGGAGAGGGGATATGTACAAGCTTGATATGAACAATGCTTCCCCAATGGGAGAAGTATCATGCTTTCTTTCCAAAGCTGATAGTGATGAGTCAACACTATGGCATAAACGAATGTGTCATGTCAATTTTAAGACAATGAATAAATTGGCTAAAAATAACTTGGTACATGGTTTGCCTAAAAAGGAATTTTTCTGTAAAGATAACTGTGTTGCTTGCCTGAAAGGGAAACAACACAGGTCTTCTCATAAATCCAAAGTTGTTAACTCTATCACTACTCCATTACACTTATTGCACATGGATCTATTTGGTCCCACAAGTATAATGAGCATTGGAAGGAAATCATATTGCCTTGTGGTAGTTGATGATTTTACTAGATTTACATGGGTATTCTTTTTAAGAACTAAAGATGAAACTGCTGAAACTTTAAATCTTTTATTCTTAAAATAGAAAATCAAGTTGATCACAAGGTTAAAATAATTAGAAGTGATCAAGGGACTGAGTTTAAGAACTTTGTTCTTGACTCATTCTGTAACTCAAAAGGGATTGCCAGACAATACAGTGCTCCTAGAACTCCTCAACAAAATGGTGTTGCTGAGAGGAGAAATAGGACACTTATTGAGGCTGCTCGGACTATGTTAGCTGATTCAAAGCTGCCTCTAACATTCTGGGCAGAGGCAGTCAGCACTGCATGCTATGTGCAGAACAGAGTTCTTGTAGTAAAGCCACATGGAAAGACCCCTTATGAGCTATGGAACAAGAGGCCACCGTTCATTGGTTTTCTAAGGTCCTTTGGCAGCAGGTGTACCATACTTAACACAAAAGACAATTTGGCAAAATTTGCTGAAAAGTTCAGATGATGCTATCTTTGTTGGATATTCCTCCCATTCTAAAGCTTACAGGTTTATAATATTAAAAACCAACAATTTGAGGAATCCTCCAACATTGTAGTTAATGAGCACACTCCTTGTGTTAGGGGGAATGGCCCTGATCATATTTTTGATTTAGAATTGTTTCCAAACTATTCTAAACCATCTTGTGAGAATGTTTCAGCTGGAACAGGTGCTCAAGGCAATTCTGATGAAGATCAACTGTTTGAGCTTCCCAGACCTGCTCCAAGTTCTCCAAGAGCAACAACAAATCAAGTTCCCACTATTGAAAGATCTGACAGTATAACCATTTCAAGAAATAGTGGAACTTCAACAAGGGATTCACCTGATGATCTTCAAGTCTCCTCAGGTGATCCTACACAACACCAAGCTGATGGAAGCAGCATTTTGAAGGAACAGGCAACTGTTAATGATGCTTCACAGCAAAGAAATGATGATGTTTCTCTTTCATTCAATCAGTCCTCATTGAATGAGATTGAAACAACAGCTGGACCAAGTATTCAAGCTCCAGAGCAAAATATGTCCAACTTGGACCTATCTTTGCAACTGGAGGTGATTCCAAGACTCAGAATTCACAATACTCATCCAGCTGAAAACATCATAGGGGAAGTCTCTGAGGGTGTGAGAACAAGGGGACAAACTCACAATGGGAATGTCTGCTTGTACTCATGCTTCTTATCCCAAATGGAACCCAAGAAGGTGGAAGATGCCTTGAAGGATAGTAGCTGGGTTGAATCAATGCAAGAGGAGCTGCTTCAATTCAAAAGACAAAAGGTTTGGAACCTATGTCCGCTACCATCTGGTCAAGTACCTATAGGCACCAAGTGGGTATTCAGAAACAAAGAGATGACAGAGGCTTGATTATCAAGAACAAGGCAAGACTGGTGGTTCAAGGATACACTCAAGAGGAAGGAATTGATTATACTGATGTCTTTGCACCTGTTGCAAGACTTGAGGCAGTTAGGATCTTCCTTGCTTATGCTGCATCCAAGAATTTCACTGTCTACCAGCTTGATGTCAAGTGTGCCTTTCTATATGGGGATATAGATAGGGAAGTCTATGTATGCCAGCCTCCAGGATTTGAAGACCCACAGCACCCAAACTATGTGTGCAAGTTGGATAAAGCTCTATATGGGCTGCACCAGGCACCTAGGCTGTGGTATGAGACATTGTCTCAATTTCTTCTGAAGAATGGTTATACTAGAGGAACCATTGACAAGACTCTCTTCATCAGAAAGTCTGGGAAAGACATTTTGCTAGTTCAAGTCTATGTCGATGACATCATATTTGGTTCCTCAAATGACCAAATGTGCAAAGACTTTGAGAGCATTATGAAAAAGAAGTTCGAAATGAGTTCTGTGGGAAAAATGGACTTTTTCCTTGGAATTCAGGTAAAGCAACTGAAGGAAGGGTTTTTCATCAATCAATCTAAGTATGTCAATGATATCTTAGAGAGATTTGATATGAAGGATTGTAAAGCAGCAAAGACGCCCATACCCAGAAACCATGATTTATGCCCTGATTCTGAGGGGGAGGATACTGATCAACATCAGTATAGAGCAATCATTGGTTCTCTGATGTATCTCACAGCAAGTAGACCTGATATCATGTTTGCAACCTGCATTTGTGCAAGATATCAGGCTGCTCCAAAGGTGTCTCACCTAATTGCTGTCAAGAGAATCCTCAGATACCTCAAAGGAGCACCTAAGTTAGGTCTCTGGTATCCAAGAAATAGTGATTTTAATCTCTATGGTTACTCTGATAGTGATTATGGTGGCTGCAACATCAACAAGAAATCAACATCAGGTGGATGTCAATTTCTTGGTGGAAGGATCATCTCATGGCAATGCAAAAAGCAATCTTGTGTCTGTACATCAACTGCTGAAGCTGAATACATTGCTGCTGCAAGTTGCTGTGCTCAGCTGCTGTGGATTCAAAACCAGATGATTGACTATGGATTCAACTTCATGAGCACTCCTATCCACATTGACAACAACAGTGCTATATCTATCACTGAAAATCCAGTAAAGCACTCAAAGACAAAGCATATTGACATCAGGTATCATTTCATTAGAGATATTCATGAGAAAAATCTTATAAAACTAATCAAAGTTGATTCAAATGAACAATATGCTGATTTGTTCACCAAAGCATTTGATGAACAAAGATTTAAATATCTCATTACAGCTATTGGGATGATAAACATCGACTAGTTAATCTCAATTGAAAACCTTTTCAATATGTAAAGTCTTATGTCAATACAATCTAAGCCCTGTTACAAAAGATCCTTTCTTATTTAACTAAGTATAAGTTCTTCCGAAGAGAAACTTGCCTTCGGAAGATATCTAGTATAACTTCCGAAGCAAATTTCTCATAGGATAATTTTCTTCTCGGAAGTGTACCAAGTCTCGGAAGAAGCGATTGAGGCTATCTCAAATCTACTTCCGAAGCACTTAATACTTTCCACTTGAAAGCAACATGTATCTTCGGAAGCAATTTATTTACCTTCGGAAGTACATTTGCCTTCGGAAGAACTTTACCTTCGGAAATACCTTATACTCGGAAGAAAGATTTTACTGTGTAACGGAAATCTTTTGGGCCCCACTCTGTAAAAAGTAAAGATTTTGTTAATGATGTCGGATTATTTAAATGGCTTAACCTTACCGCCCCTGTCACATCATCCTCTGAACCCTCACATCATCTTATCCAAACCACCCTTTAAACCGCCATTTCACCCATTTAAATACTTCCGGTTAATCACTTACACTCTTTTTACCAAATTCACTGCCCTAAAAGCTTTCTTCTTCTCCAATTTACCTCTCTCAGAACTTTTCCTCTGCTATCTTTCTCAAATGGCTCTAAACCCTCAGCACAACCAGGTCGCACTCCTTGACTCTTCAAGGGATGCTGACTTCTCTGATATTATCTCTTTCTTAGCCCAATCTTCATACTACACAGCACTGACCGTAAACCCTACCATTTACTCCAACCAAATGTCCGAATTTTGGGCAAATGGTCGGATTGAAACCCTAAATGGGGTTCGTGCTATCAGGTCAAGTGTTTTGTGGCCAAGAGTTGGTCATTACTGAACAAATCATCAGGGAGCATCTTGAGCTCCATGATGAAGGCGCACCGACGGAATTCCCCAAATCTGAGTTAGATAACTCTTATCTCCAAATGGGATACGGTGGAGATGTAAGCAGGTCTACAGTCTACAAATTCAACTTCTCCTACAAGTGGAAGTTCCTGCTACATGTGGTTCTTCACTGTCTATCTAACAAATCCGGGGGATGGGATCAAATTCCCTATGAACTCGGGTGCTTAGTTCATGGGTTGGTACAAGGCCTGCGCTTCAACTACTCAAGGTTTGTGCTGACTAACCTCATGGGAAATCTGCAAAGGGACACATTCTTTATGTATCCCAGATTTCTACAGCACATAATCAACTGCGAGCTAGATCAGGGTAAGCTTGTCTGTGCAGCTGCTCTGTCTGCTCCCCAAATGAGGCCGACCATCTTCAAAGTCTTGAAGAGAGTGTCTACCAACTACACTGGAAGGGATACCGCACTACTTCCAGGTATGATTGAGCCAATGGCTCCTGGTGACATCCCTGTTAACCCCACAGGTGATGAACCCACACCAGCAACTACCCTCACCATTCCAAATCTACCTTCTCCTCCAATCACTGTCACCTACCAGAGACGTACCAAACGAACCCTTGTTCAATCTACTCTGATTGAACAAGCCCCTCCTCTTCAAACCAAAAAGGCTAGAGTGGAACAAGGGGCTCCCACTCAGCCAGAGGTCCACCAATCCTTCACTATTGACCTCAATATGGGTCTTGAGTCTCCTCAGTCTCAGACCCATGAGCCCATAACCCCAGCTGATAGCCCTCAGGGTGAGTCTCTATACTCCCCTGAGCAGCCACCAAGGGACAGCTCAATGCCTTTTGACATTGATCAAAGTCCCGGGTCCTTAGGTCTTCATTCCTTTTCTTTTACTGACCTATTGACCGGAGCTGGTGAAGAGACTATGTCTCTCAAAGGCGATGAAGTTGATCCACAACACCCTATTAAGGATCAACAGAGCCTAGAGAAACCTCTTGTCTCTAGCCCACACCAGCAAAGCCCTACTGAGGTGAGTCCCACTGATGTGGAGGGGACTCATGTAGATTCAGCTGCCACTACTGAAGGAGCCTCAATGGATCCTCAGGACAGTGGTAACGATAGTCAGACTGAATCTACGGCAACCATGCCCTATGATGCCTCTGAAAGAGACATCATTGTGCAAGGGAAACCAGGGTGCCAAGAAACCACATCTGGTGGTGAGGATGAACATACTAGGTATGTTACCTCATCTCCCCGTGATTCTTCAAAAGAAGATGAGGGAAGAATGCAACTCACAATAAGAGACCTACTTTCTAAAGTCTCAAACCTTGAATCAAAGGTTAAGACTTTAGAGGATAGGTCTGCCACTCAGCAACTTGAGATTGAAAATCTCAAGGCCAAACTAGCTGAGAAACAGATTGAGAGATCTGTTAGGCATGTACCAGTTCAAGTCTCCTTGACCTCTTCCTCTAGCTCATCTACCTCTCAAGATGCTACCAAAAGGGGGAGAATGTTGAGGAACAAAGCCAAAGACAGGATTCCATCAGTCAAGCTCTCACTTCTTTGAGCTCAAGACAACAAGCTGCCATCTTCCCTGAGCCTCCTCCAGTTGTGTTTCAAGTGGATCAAAGGATGCTTCAGGATCTAAATAGGATCTTCAACAAGTTCCTTTTAGAGTCCCTAATTGATCAACCAAGTCCGGATATGTCTGTGATTTACTTTGGAGCTCAAGAGCTTCAGAGGTTGAATGCACCTCCTACCACTGTTGAGGAAGTTGGTCAACCTAAGGCCCAAGTGGAACCTGAGATTGATTTCGAAGGGAACTAGGACTGATGGCCCAGCAACTGAAACAGTTGGGACAGAAGGTGTGTTTTCACAGGCTTCCGAAGCCACAATTCGAAGCCTCGGAAGAACCAACACAAACTTCCGAAGCTGAAATTGCTGCTGCGAAGGACTGTTCCTCTTTCCGATGATCTAATAGTCACAGATGCAATTCTGGAACTTGCATCTGAGGTTAATAGGGAGGACTTTCTCAGCCAACCACTAGCTATTACATCTGCTTTGACCTCAGCTCCTACCTCCACCATCCAACCTAATCTTCTACCCAGAACCACCAAAGTCTAGCACTTCGAAGACATTAAAGGCAAAAGGAAGATGACTTCGGAAGAGCTTCAGGAAGAAGAAAGGTTGGAGAAGCTTAAAAGGAAAGGAAGACTGCCAACTGGGAAACTGTTAGCTGCAAGTACAAAAGCAGCTGCAGCCAACCAAGAGGCAATCAACAATAGAAGAAGGGTGGAGGTAATTGATAGACTTGTCAGTCTAGGGGCTGCTTCGGAAGATGTACTCCTGCTACCATTAGAGGAGCCTGATAGAGCTTGAAAAGCAACCTTGCTGCAAAGACAGCAAAAGAAGAAGCTGCAAGGTTGGCCTTGGAAGAAGAAAGGCTGAGAAAAGAAAGAGAAGCTGATCTGCAGCTCAAGAGAGAAGGATCACTTTCCTACTCTCCAGAGGATTCTCTCAAAGGAGTTGTCTCCACACAAAGTGACACGATCTTATGGCTCTTTAACAAAGAGCAAGATCAATGGAGAAGGAGAGAAAGAAAGCTGCAAGGAGAAGCTGGTAGAGAAGAAGAAGAAAGAAGAAGAGGCTGGACTGTTGCCGCCAGAAGATAGGTGAGAAAGCTTGATGAAGAACTATCTTAAAGCTCATGGCTTCTCTGGCAGGCAAGTGGGTCCCAATGTCTGAGAAAATGCCTCTCCAACCGAACAGGTCAGTGACATCAAGCTGACATTCTGCGGGGAGAAGAAAGGAGATGATAGAGAAGGGGGACAGGGGATGACCTTCAAAGCCACCTCTCAGCCCAATATCCAAACCCAACATCAACCTGAACCAATACCCTTTCCCTTCCTAATCAAAACTGAACCTGAACCTTTCATCCCTGAACCTACACCATCACAACTACCAATTCCCTCACCTCAGCCACCTAAACTACCCATCATCCAACCTAAAACCTTACCCAGAACCCAAACTCCTAAACCTACCCAACAACCAATCAAAGCATCCCCTCAGCCTTCCAAACATCTCTCTATGGAGGAATTCAAGGCGATCAAAATCAAGCTCATCAACTGCACTACTCTGAGCGACATCTCATGTGAGGAGGATACAGTCAACCTGACTTATGTTGATGGATCCTCAAGTTCCCTCACAAGAGATGAGTTTCTTGATCTGCCAAGAGGAACTTTGGACCAAGCCGCAAGACTCCTTGGCCTCAATTCAGATACATTGAATGAGGAAGAAAAGAAGCTGAGGAGAAGGCTGGTGACTCTGCTGGACACAAAGAAAGGAGATAGGGTACCAAGACAATCTCTTGTACCCAGAAAGAAGATAGTTCAGTGGAGGTTCGAAGACTCTTCTCACAACTTTGTTGTTGAGAGAGAGAATGGTGAGATTAACAGGCTGAATGCCTCATCTCTGCTACACTTAAGCAGATTTGATATTGCTGAGTTAGCAGAGAAACCATTCTCCAACCCCTCAAACTCCGATGTAGCTGCTCACATCAGAAATCATCTAGGCAGCCTTCACATGGCCGAGCTCACTGCAAGAAGCAAGGTCGAAGAGGAGTCAAAACTGAGAGAGGAGGAGGAAAGGAAAGGATCAGCAACCAAAGGCAAAGCCTTTCTTCAAATGGTTGAAGGTCCTGAACTTGAGTCCATAGTTAGATGGGAGTATGACTACAACTCCCGTCAACTAACTCTCTTCAGGGGGTCACAACAAAGGGTACATGTCATTCAAAGTGATAGACTGGATCTCCTATCCACGAATGACTTGTACAAACTTCTCAGCACCACTTCCGGGAAGAACAGAGAGACAGACAAATATCTTTTGTCCCTGGTGCTGAAAACTTTGAGAAGTAGAGATAAGTGAAGTTTTGGTAGCATCAGCCTAGGGGGAGTTTGTTGGATCTAGAGAGGCTGTTGCAACCAAAACCATATCACTTAGAAGATTTTGAGTACAACATACAAAGGACTTCCGAAGCCAAGTGTGGGACTTCCGAAGGAAGAAGGAGCTCTTCCGAAGTCTTAGTGTAAAATACACTTCCTAAGGAAAACTCCAACTTCCGAAGGTAAAGAAGTTACTTCCGAAGAATCATGACTTGAAGACAAAGTTCTGAAGTCAACTTCCGAAGAATAAAGAAGTCATTAAAGCCTCGGAAGCATAGAAGCATCTTCCGAAGTATAAATGGCTTCGGAAGAACTTGTTCTTCCGAAGCCAGTTAACCTTCGGAAGACACTTCTATTATCCAGTAGACATAAGTATGGTCTGTCTGACAGTCCGCTGCAAATCTCTGAGATACTGCATGGCGTTTTCTCAAAAGCCATGTAGTTGACCATACTTTAATCTATTGTTTACCTTTTTATGTTAAGTACAGTTGCCATCTTTAGTTGGTGACAAAAGGTAAGTCATGGACATGTCATGACTACCATATCTTAGATAATACTTTATCTAAGATACCTTAACTATAGCATTGTAGTATATGCTTTAGTCATAGGTTTCCAGCAGGTATCAAGTATAACCGGCTGTAGGATCTAGTATATATAGTTTCTCATTGTAACTCATGTTCTATGCTTGTAAGTGTCTTGTAATCTTGAGTTGAGAAGTAATATATACAAGTACCTTGAAAATACTCCTGCTTGTTCCTTTGATTACTTATTATATTATTATCAACTCTTGTTAAAGACATTGCTTCATCTTGTTTGAGTAATATTATAAGTGAGTTTGAGAGAATTACAAGTGTAAAGTGACAAAACCCAATCCTGCAAAAGGGTATCGGTTCTTTTAAGGTGAGCTTGTTGAGTTCTCGATAGTCGATACACATACGGAAAGAACCATCTTTCTTCTTCACGAACAACACAGATGCACCCCATGGTGAAGAACTAGGACGAATGAATCCCTTATCGGTCAACTCTTGCAGTTGACTAGCCAGTTCTTGCATTTCAGACGATGCAAGGCAATAAGGTGATTTAGCCACAGGGCTTGCACCAGGGATCAAGTCAATCTTGAATTCAACTTCTCGCATAGGAGGTAACCCCTTAAGATCCTCGGGAAACACTTCGGGAAAATCTCGCACGATAGGAATGTCTTTCAATTCCTTACCCTTGGCTTTCGTATTAACTACATACGCCATGAAAGCTACGTAGTTCTTACTTAAGCACTTTTGGGCCTTGATACAGGACATAAGTTTGAGTCCTTGGGATGATTTCTCCCCAAAGACTTTCAAAGTATCTCCCGACGGTAAAGGAATTCGAATGCACTCTCGAAGCATAGAATTTCTGCATGTTGCTTGGCTAACCAATCCATGCCGATAATAACATTAAAGCTTCCCAGTTGCATAGGAATAAGGTCGATGAAGAACTCATGTTCTTTAAGGCTCAAGGTACAATCGCGTATTACAACGTCAATGACGATCGATTTTCCATCGGCGACTTCTACCGTGAAGGTTCTTTCCAGATTAACACGCGGCTTAGAAAGTATAGGCTCGAACTCCAAGGACACGAAACTCCTATCCGCACCCTAATCAAACAATACAGAAGCATAATGACTATTTACAAGATACATACCTGTTTGGTAATAACCTATTATTGGTATGATGCACACAGATAGAAATTTTACAAGACAAAGAACGATTTAAAAGAGATTCAACGACGTTCCATTCACCACGTCGTTGTTGGGTTGTGCTTGATTGGCGTTGATGTTGAAAGCCCTTCCATGAGCCGGTGGCACAGTTCTCGCATTGCGAGGACATTGTGGACGAATATGTCCAGCTTCGCCACAGTTATAACAGGTTCGATTGGTAAGCATATTGTTCGGCACGCGAAGGCAAGTAGCCACCAAATGTCCATACTTCCCACACAACGAGCAGAATCGGCATGGAATGTTACTCGTGTGGTGGTACTTGCACGTATTACATATCGGGTATGGCCCAACATAAGCTCTAGCCTCAGGGGCTTGATTTACAACCACCACTTATCTTTGAGGAGCATTTGGTGTTGTCACAGCGTAGTTGCGTGTCGAAGTGAACTTACGCTTCTTGTTTTGAGAGGATAACTCGGCCTTTACCTCCCTTGTTGCCTCGGGTGTCACCTTTGCAGCAGTCTTGGCACCTTTCACCGACATAGTGCCAGCCCTAATATGATTCTCAGTGAGCTGTGCGGTGATAGTAATTGCCTCTTCCAAAGTTGTAGGCGTACTACCCACCACGGCATCTTGGATTTGAGGTGGTACCTCCTTGATAAATTTCTCAATGTTGCGGGGCACGGTGTCCACCATGTGTGGTAGAAGCATACTCAACTCATGATGCCGGGTGGAATAAGCCAAGTGATTTCCACCATCTTGCTTGAGATTCCAGAATTCTTCCTCCAACTTTTGTAACTCGCTCCTCGAGCAGAACTTTTGGATCATTATATCCTTAAATTCTTCCCAAGGCAATGCCAAGGCAACTTCAGTCCCTCGGTTCCTCTTTTCACTATTCCACCAAGTTAGTGCCCGTTGTTGAAGGACACTTGCAGCATAGCGAACCTTGAACTCATCGGGGCACTCGCTAACAATGAACATGTTTTCCATAATCTTAAACCACTCGAGAAGTCCAGTGGCTCCTACTTTTCCACTAAAACTAGTGGGTTTAAACGAGTTGAAATGTTTGAAGGTGCAGGTGCGATTACTCCCGTTTTGGTTGTTGCTATTCTTCCTATGGGCATTGTTGTCACCACCACTATTGTTTCCATTAGTGTTGTTGTTATTGGCCATTAAGGTGCTGCTAAGTTTAGCAACCATCGACGGGAGCACAACAGCCATTTGCCGGGCGATCATTGCTGCGAGTTTATGATCGAAACTTTCACGCTTTCTATGGTGACAAGACATGTTGGATATACAAAATGAGTTAAACATGGGAATGAGAATAATAAAGGATAGTAATTTAAACAAGAATAAGTCAAAGGTTGTAAGGACATGGAATGGTTCCATTTGGTAATGCATTACCATTTGGAAACGTTGAAACGTCAAGGTAAATTGACCCATTTGCCTTAGAAAATTGTGTATGTTAACCATAGTTTATCACTCATCCCAGAAATCCCCAGGTCAGCATAACTAGTCCCGTAGGATTTATGCGAAATGCTTACCTTAGCCTGAAGGCCTTTTGCCAGGAAATCCATAATACAGGTGTCTATGTGTCACACAATATTTCTTAAGTTCATGGAATCAAAACCTTGATGAGATTTGCATAGATTAGACATAAAGTCTAAAGATTTAAACCATAGATATAAAGCGTACGAACCCACGTGTCGTCGAGAATAAGATTAAGAAGTTTCATTCATCGGGGAGAGTTAAAGAATCAAGAATAAGTCTAGGGAGACAAGTAACAATGTTTAGGCATTTAGAAGGCAATCCTATGTTACGGCATCAAGTTGCACATAAGGAGGCATAGCATTATGTAGCATGCAAATAATATGCATATTTACAAGAATATAAATGTTATTCTATAAGGTTCATGTAAAAACTATAGTCTAGGTCACCATTTCTAATAACCTAAATCCCTATAGTTATGGGCTCTGATACCAATCTGTCACACCCCAACTTTGACGGCGGAAACGCCGAGATGCGAGGGTTAAGATCGTTCACAGCCACATAACGCTATTATTAAACTCAAATATAATAATCATAAGCTTCAGATGTAACATTAAAAACATAAGTCTCAAATAAGAAATCAACAATACATATTAAGAAATATTTCAAGTTTATTCATTTATTTAACTAGGTCCATTCCTAGGTGTGAATAAGCTTAAAAGGTGGCAACCAAACTTGCGAGTTTCTTGAAACATGTTAAAAATAAAAGATCAACATAAAGTTAGTGAGATTTCTATAGTTTTCAATACATAAGTATACAAAAGATGGCAATTCATGTTATAAATTAGTGAACAAAGTAACGAGGGATGTAAGACAGATGCACAATCAAACTTTGACAGTTTACAAGTTTCCACGTTTACACGTTATACGATTAGCTAAGTGTACTTGGATTAACCAAGCAGGCTTGTCAAGCCCATATATGTATGACGTCGCCAGGCTAGCAATAGTTAATGATTGCACATATAATCGTCAATACATGGTAATTACTAAAGTTCAACTAATCACAACAAATAATAGAATTGCCCAAGTGTTTACAAGTATCAAACGTTTTACAAGTGCTGTGATTATAATGTAACATGTTTCACCCCAAAGTGTGAAAATATGTAAAAGGGGTATAGAAATACTCACTTGCTCAATAAATATATAATTGACGATTAATAAGATTAATAATATGCGTCATTCCAACGTAAGCCCTCACGAGGTACCTAAACGTTTATGGATATTTACAAGATTTAGGTTAAACGATACCTTTAATGATTTAATGATTACTAGGGATTCTAGGAGAATTTGGGGTTTTGACAATCCTTAATAATAAAACACTTTATTTTAAATTTTAAAGAAGAAAATGATACTAAACTGTATATCATAAAAATAAGCTTACAATAACCAACGAATCTTAATTATATAAAGTGAAATATCTTTTTATATTTATTTGTAAAATTTATATTTTTATTCAATAATTTAATACTAACAAAACTTGTGGTGATATGCATCCTCATTAAAAATCCTTTTTTTAAGATATACTAATTATAACCTTTATTCCTAAAAATTATCAACTTATTTAAAGAAATAATTTTATAGAATTTATTTAAATGACCTTATAAATAATAAAAGTTCAAAACTTCTTTTTATAATTTTTAAAAATTTTTCAACATTTTTTTCATAAGCCAAAAAGCCTTTAAAAAAATATGTGAGGTGGCCCGGTTTCGAACCCGGGACCTCTTAGGAAGAGTGCATGCGCTTTACCAGTGAGCTAAAGAGCCGAGGCCGTGTTAGAAGGCGGGTTTTAAAGTTTAAGAACATAGTTACAAAGCAATCCACAATCGTATGAACCCTAGCATAAACTTGGATCAAATTGAAGCTTAATTCAATTTGGTGGACATCAATAATCATGGGGCTTTTGTTCCCCATGTTAAAACGAGTATGTGGCTATGTGGAATACCCGATTGAAGATGATTTGGAGATGAATCCTACGAAGAACAGTTCGCGACCAGCAACGTGCAAACAAGGTGGAAATGTTGTTTACAACTCAATTAACTTTGTGTATATCCTGAGATGATGATCTTGATTCAAAACCCCTTATCAATTTCAGTTCTTGATGCCCAAACGATGAACTTCGAGTACACGCAGGTTCTCGATGAAGATGGTGATCGAATTTGTTGTGTGTGTTTGTTTCAGGTGTAATTGAGATCAATAACCACTTAGTAATAGTTAGATGATTGTGTAGGTTCGTTTAATTAGATTTTAATTATGGTTTAAAGCTCAAACAGCTATACAAATTAAGGCTTCGGTTTTGCGTTCATTTGAGGTGTATAACCGATGTTTAAACGAATTTAAAGTGTCCAATTAAATTCGAACCGTGTATACGAAAGGATTTGGAACATTTGGGATATCAAAATCGGTTGAATTCGGTGGTTTTGGCCGTCCCCGGAGCTCGCTGGAGCTCCGCCGGACTTAATGGCCGGATTTACGGGGTTTGAAGAAAGAGAAGTGGTTTGAGTTTAGTAATTTACACCTTTGGTCTCTGTAATTTCCTTCCTTTATTAATTTATGCCCAATACTTCTTTTAAAGTTTCAAAATTAACAAATTAACCTCCTTGACTTTTAAATCAAAACTTAATATATTTTTAAGTTTAATAAATTTTACAAATTATTATATTTAATAACAATATTATTATTATTGTTATTATCCTTAGTTATTGTTATCTTTTATTAATATTATCACCATTATTATTATTGTTAGTATTAGTATTATTATTATTATTATTATTATTATTATTATTATTATTATTATTATTATTATTATTATTATTATTACTATTTTTATTGTAATAATCTATTAGTAATGTTATTATGTTCAATTTAATAATTTAAATTATTAACTTTTAAATAAAAAAATAATAATAATTAATGTAAACAAAGAATCAAACATAAATAATCCACAAGTTTCACAAATGACAACAATAGTCCTTACAGAATTAACAATGCTAACTTTTAGTTAATCCAAAAATACAAGATGTTACAAAGATGTTTAAGGACTCAAGATCAGATCTCATTTTTAAGTTATAGGACCTATATTTATTAACTTTAGCAATACATTCATGAGTACAAATATGTTCCAATACCTTGGCTTCATCGTGGTCTGCCATGAGTGCTTGGTTTGGAGATGATCTTCTACTTGAAAGCTCTAGTCAAAGCCTCCTTCTTCAACAGCAACTGCAGCTTGCTACTTTGGCTTCTCATTCCGGGGAGCTTTCTCAGTGTAGTTTGGTCTTGCTTGTGTTTGGCCACCATTTGTCCTTGGTGCCTTACACTCCCTTGCAAAGTGTCCCATCTGGTTACAGTTGTAACACTTTGCTTTTATCCAGCCCAAACTTTCCACTAGATGCATTGCTTGGAAACTTCCTCCATGTCCTCTTGTAGAACTTCTTGGCTCTGTGAGTATGAAGAGCCATCTGCTGAACTATCTCCATGTACTCCAGATCATCTGGATGGATACAGTCCGAGTCTTTAAGGGTGAAGAGAAAGTTGCCTGTGGTTTCATCAGCAGAGAAGGTGATGAAAGGGCCTTTTTGTGAGTTGTCAGGGTAGCATATAAGATGATATTGTGGTTCAATGCTTTCCTTTTCAACCACATGGAGGGCTGAACTCAGTTGATTGCTAGAGTTACTAGATGAGTATTGGATATTCATCTCCATCTGGTAGCCATTAAGAATACCATACAACTCTGTGAGAGTAAGAGTCTTAAGGTTCTCAGTCCTCTTGATGACAACACAATAATGTGTCCATTGTCTAGGAAGAGAGGACATAAACTTCCTTACAATGTCCCTGTTCTCAAGAGTTACTCCAACATCCATTAGAGTATCCACAATCTCAACATACCTGAAGTATTGTTAAGTCATGGTTTCACCTACCTTGAAGGTAAAGTTTTCAAACTGCTGCTTCAGGAGATCCTTCTTGTTCTCCTTTGCTTCAATGGACCCATCATACATCAGCTTCAATACTTCCCATAGTTGCTTGGCAGTTTTGCACTTCTTGAAGCCTCTATAGATGGAGTTTGGAAGAGCAGTTTGAAGGGTTGTCATGGCTTTCTGATCAATCTATATTCTCTTCTTGTCTTCTTTAGAGTAATCAGCCATAGCCTTTGGAATCATACCACCACCAGTAGCAGAAGTGGTGCTTGGTATGTAAGGTCCTTCAACAACAGAGTCCCACATCCTGGAGTCTTGAGACTTGATGAAGCCTTACATTCTTTGACACCAAGTATCAAAGTCTTCAGGAGTGATCAGTGGAGACTTTGTCATAGTCCCAGTTTCCATATCAACTTTGGTAATAGCTGCCATTTGAGTTGTTAAGTATTATGTGTGTGTGAGGGATCTTAAGATGGTGAGATCTTATATCAAGAGCTTGGAATGCTCTGATACCAAATGTAGGACTGGTGAAGGGTATGCAACTACAACACGACACAATGAGGAGAGTTCCTTAGAACACTTAACAGATCAAATAGGGAACTAGTTAACTTATGTGAAAGATGCTAAGAACACAAGTAAATATGAGACAGAACAAGATAGCTAACAACACAAGTAATTGGTTTTCAAGAATGTTGTATATTGCTTCTCAAGTTCTTTTACAAATGTTACAAAGCATACAATGAAAGTTACAAGTACTTGCGATACATATACTACATCCTACAACCGGCCATACTTTGAAGGCCAGCTGGATACATAAGACTAGACAACAAAATCAAATGTAAAGTCAAAAGACAATCTGCCTTTTGACTAGTGACTATGACATGCTATAGCTCATATCCTAATATATTACAAAAAGGATAAAAGTACATAAAGTAGAAAGCACAGACTCAAGACCTCAATGTACAGTTACCAAAAGCATGGACCTTTTCACCAACTCATGTAAGTTGGTGACTAAACAGAGTTGCAGTGAAAAGGTGGTCCAGCTTTATGGTAAAGTACATCAGATAAAAGCATGCATCTAAAAGTCTTCAAAAGAAATCTATCTTCACTCTTTGGCTTCGGAAGACTTTGTCTTTGAAGCTTCGGAAGACTTCACTTTTGGCTTCGGAAGATGTTGGTCTTGGCTTCGGAAGATTTTACACTTAGAATATTTCTAATGCAAAGTGTAAAACTTCTGAAGCATTTCTACTTCTGTTCTTCAGTGCATGCATGCAGAGAGACTTTAGTTGTTTTGGCTGCATCAGACTTATAGGAATCTTTACATGCATCAAGTAAGTAAATCACATAATACAATATTTAACATGTACTTCAAATTTTCAGTGATGTTACAACCTCTCAACATTATATCAAGATAATGTTGAAGCACTCCTAAACAACTCAGTAAACTAAGCTAGTGATTATTTATCAACTTCTTTATGTCAAGATATGAATCTTTACATTTCTTCTAGCCTTTACTATGCATGTCAAGATAGGGAACCTCTTGATACCATGTCAAGATAGTATTCTAGCACTCATAAACAAATTACCACTATATCAAGATAATGTTCTCTCCAATCACTAGAAACAAGACTAGTGACCACCTCACATAATTCCAAGAATGTATAAGAAAGATTATAGCATAACTTCTTGTTTTTACTCTTTGCTTGGTATTTGATTACTCCTTCAAATGATGTTAAAATTTTGAAAGAATCAAGATAGATATGTTTAGAAAACGTATATGTATTATTGAGAGAAAAATGAATGAAGATAAAGGTTGCATAAGACATTATTTTATAGGCCAAGACTTGAATCAAATGAGGAGGCTTCTGGTAGTCCATAGATGATTCCATGGACACTACAAGCATCTTTCTAAATTTTCAATGTTGGGCAAAGTCTTATCAACTTTTGATCTTCACTTTCTAGAGAATTTTATTAAGAAAACAAGGTAGATATGAATTAGATTGATCCATTTGATTTTCCATTAGCTAATTAGATGGATGATTGTAACTTTTTACTTTATCACTTCCAAACTCCATTTTGAATGTTGTGTATTCAAGGAAAGATTATGGAAGAGTTATCACAAATGGTAGTGTTCATCCACTTGAATTAAAAAATCATTTTAAAAGAGTTTTGATAAATTCTAAAACATTTTTTAAACTTGTATGATTTTGGTGAAATTAACCTTAGGTTGTTAAAAACATTGAGATTGATTCTTATGGTATTTTAGATCCCTCATGATTCATAATATATTAATGTTAAAATAGGTCATAATCATCATTGTCTTGAAACTAGGGGTGTTCCCGGTCTGGTTTTGATAGTTTTTAGATCAAATCGTGAGCCATACCGTTAATAACACTTTTCTATTATTGAAGACCAAAACCAAACCGTTGATATTTGAAACCGAACCAAACTAAACAATTACTAACGTTTGATTCCGGTTTGAGATGTATTAGCATTATAAACATTCAATCTATGAATAAAATAATAAGAACAAAAATAACAACTTAGATGATGTTAAATGATATATTATGAATTGTTAGACATTCAATATACAAACTACGAATAGTGAAATTACATAAACTATAACAAAGAACACATCATATAATTAGAGGGGGAATTGAAAATTAATAAAAATATAACACAAATAATAGATATACAAGGGACTGTCAAATTAGTACAAATTATGTGTGTGTATATATAGAAAGAGAGATCAAATGTATGTTTATAATTAAAAACCATGAAAACCTCTACCAAATCGCATAAATTATAAATAAATTATTTTTTTAGTTGTTTATAATGTATTTTAGTAAACTTCATCCTTATTTTTAGGTCATTATATAATTTTTAAGAAAGATGATGATGACAAAATAAGTTACATATATGTAACTTGTATATCGTGATAACCCTTGGAAGAACCCTTTAACCCTAACCAACCAGTGATATCTTAACATATCAACTCATGGATAAAGCATCTTTGAGGGATAAGAGATTCTACCTTGCACACCTTCCTACCATACCATATTTTTTCACAATTGTTGATGCTAGTCTTGATTTGTTTTTTATTTAGCCATACAATATTCTTGATGCTAGTCTTGATTTTTTTTTATTTAGCCATACAATATTCTTCCTTATATTTTGTCTTTATTTTTTTCTTTTAATAGTCTATTTTACTATTATCAAGTTTACCAACATGTTAAACCTTAGAGCAATGTATATATTTTTTTCTAATTATTTTTTTCATTATTTCTTATAACATATTTATCAAGGATTAGTATATTGTTTTGTAAGTACATCCATTGTCAAGCACATAAACTCTTTCTAAACTTTTGTCAACATCATATTAAGTTTTTTCTTTTTTAAATTTTATTAAAAGTATAATATATAAATTATAAGAACAAAGTTTTTAAAAGTTATACTTGAGTTTTTTTAGACGTAGACATTTATCATTTGTTTTTTAAAAATATATTTGCCATTTATTTTTCCTAAATTAGTGAGATTCATAATTAATTATGTAGGCATACGTAGACAGTGTGATGAAGTTGATGGTTGTTTCTAGTGATTATATTTAACATCATATTATAATGATATTACATGTATGGTGGATTTAGTAAATTACATTGCTAGTCACTAGCATAATGTTATTTCACATCACACTACAATGACATTACATGATCTACATCATATTACAAGGACGTTACATGATATATATTGCATTACAGTATTTTACATCATATTATAATGACATTACATGTGTGATGAAATTTGATGTTATTTCAATGTAACATACGTAATGTAACTCTTGTTAGTTTATTGACACGAAGTGATTTATTCGACTCTCGTGTAGCACTTAGAATCCTTCTAAGTTTAACCTTTCTGACCCAAACAAAGTAACAATTCAAGTTACAATTCGGAAGCGTTTGCAAGCTAGTAATACAGATGACTTCGTATTGCTTACAAAAGTGTTTACCAGTATGCTTTTACAAGTACTCTACAAGAGTTCTATGAGTTTTTGGGTAAGTGCAAATATGCCTCACATCACCTATTTAGAGTACTTAAGGCTAGTGTAGATTTTTCCTAATCTAGAGTGTTCTAATCATAAATTATACAATATATTTATACAGTATATTATAGAGATATCCTTGAAGATACCAAGCCTTTTCAAGGCTGTTCTAGGACCTTCTTTGCAGTCCTTTTATGTCATGTCTCTAACATCTTCCATGGACCTTCATGGCTGATGTAGAATGCTCTGGAGTTGCTAGCTTGGTCTAGATTCATATATGTTGTTCCGGAGACTTCCGGGCAGCCATAGATGTGTCGAAATATGTTCGGAATCTTACAGAATCTGAGTTTTTTGACTTGGTTTTAGGCGGGTCGTGACATTCTCCCCCACCTAAACCCATGACATCCTCGTCATGTTTCTTGAGTGACTTTTGGTTTGTTCTTACGAGTTGCAAGACAGATAGTGTTTTACCTTGATGGGTAGTACTCGACTCCATCATTGCGGTGTGTACTTGATCGCCCTTGATGATGTACAAAGTGTTTAAAAAGTTCTTGGAACAACTTTGGCTTTTCTGAAAAGTCCATCCCGACATGTTCTTGTAATCGCCCAATGATGCTATGAAAAAATCAAGTTTACCCTTGCCATGTTCTGTTTTTAGTCCTGACGTCCCATGACATTCCTTCGATTGGTTTTGTGTAACCAATGGTGTATTTGAGAAATTCATCTCGTGTAGTGATTCTTAGGCCGAGTCATTTAGCCTCCTCTCATCTGATGAAGTTATGACTTGCTTCAATATTGACCTGTGCCTTTGCAAGTCACCCATTCAATTCTATGTTCATACACCGAAGTTCTTTTGGTCTTCGTGTTCGTGATGTTGCCCTTGTTCTCCGTCGAGTAGGACTTAACCATTTTAAACGACTTCTATTCGTGTGTCGTTAACACATTAAGCACTTGTAATTGCATTGCCCTGAGACGAACCTCTTTGTCTTCATGGGATGTATCATTAGTTCTAGCCACCATGGCTTGTAAACTTAGTTTCTACAGGCAATCTCGAGCATTATGCAGTCCATCGCATATGAACCAAAATTTTAGAGTATGATGATCTTTCGTGTAATGTGGTGGTTTCCTTGTTTCCACCTTGTGATTGGGCTTTACTCCCCCACCATTCTTCTCATCACTTCCCTTATTCATGGGCCTATGTGGTCATTTTTCTTTATGCTCGATAAAGCTTTCAGCTATTGTGATTCTTGTCATCACTTCCCTTATTCATGTCACTTGATAGCTCATCCATGTCCTTTTGTAGCTTGATGGCGTCTTTAACTGCGTCTTTGATCATAAGTTTTACTTCATCAGAACGTAGTTCCACAACAGCCTTGAGTCCTTCTCGGAGCTCAATGAAGTCTTCTTCCAAGGAGTCTAATCGTTGGAGACATATGTCGCTTGTGATCCTATTTCGACAAAGACTGTCTCCATGTCACTTACTGTAAGGCCCCGTTCCCGGGAAGCCTCACAGTTGGTAAATCATAGCATAAAATCATTTTAATAGCATAAAATCATTTAATAGCTTCGCATGGAAGTTTCGCCCAACTTTCGTTGGAATTCCATGGCTGCGAAATTACCTGCGAAACTATAGTTTCGCAGAAAGCTCATAGTTTCGCAGCTATACGCAATTTCGCTGGATGAGCAGACAGTTTCGCAGATCGAGCTGAAATGACGAACCAGCCCGTTTTTAACCC
Source organism: Flaveria ramosissima (assembly GCA_025215565.1). NCBI lineage: Eukaryota > Viridiplantae > Streptophyta > Magnoliopsida > Asterales > Asteraceae > Flaveria > Flaveria ramosissima. Next base: position 18,769,633 of record CM046043.1, on the reverse strand, counting down.
AAAATCACAACTTTTTACGTCCAAATCCTTAGTTTATCATCCATGAGGCTATATCTAAGCTTTTTACATGATTTCATACGTAAAAATGTGACCTTTATGCGATTCTTTGCAACCTTTTAAAACCCAAAACCCTAGAATTCGGGTTTGATCTACAGGGGAGTTTAGAGGCGATTATTACCTGGATTTCTTGCTCCTTTCTTGTGTTTTGATGCTCTAACACTCAGATCTTCAACCCTTTCTCCAAAGAAGCTCCAAATCTAGAGTTTTCTTCACTTTCTCTCTCTACTCTCTCTCTTTAGAACTTGGTGGCTAGGGTTGCAAATGAGGAAGATGGTGGCTGATTAGGGGGGTTAAGGGGCTGATTATGGGCCTTTAATCACTTAGGCTCTTGCCCATAAGGCTAATTTTGCCCATAATCCAAACTCCTTCCTTTATTTCTATTAAATACCCATAAATTAAGCCCATTATCACTGATGACTCGATTTGACTTTTCGGGTGTTACACTTACTCCTTCTTCCAAGGTATGATCCTTAGACATACCTCGTTCCTTTTTTATCACTTTTGGGATTCAACTCGACCTAGTTTATCTTCAACAACTGCAATTTCGCTTGTTTCGGTTGCCATCCCAAATGAACCGACGTGGGTCTGATACCACTTATCATGGAGTTTAGCGTTTGTGACCCAAACAAAGTAAAAATTCAAGTTATGATGCGTAAGTGTTAGCAAGCTAGTAATACAAATGACTTTGTATTGTTTACAAGTACTCTACAAGACTTGTATAAGGTTTTAATATGCCCCACATTAACCTATATATAGTACTTAGGGCTGATCTAGATTGTTACTAATCTAGAGTGTTATAATCATAAATTATACAAGATATTTATATGGTATATGCAGGACCGTTTAAGGGCTTGAACAAATTACAACACAACAACACAATGAGGAGAGCAACTAAACTTTGATCAAACAGTGAACTGGATTAACCAAGTATAATGATACTAAGAACACAAGTAAAGTAAAAAGACAGAACAACAGAGTTGGGTTTCAAGGAGGCAGTATATTGCTTTCTCAAGTTCTTTTACAAGTGTTACAAAGCATAAAGAAAGATACAAGAACTTGGAATACTTATACTACAACCTACAGCCGGCTATACTTTGAAAGCCAGCTGGATACAATTGACTAGACACTAACAAAATCAATTGTAGGATCAAAAGGCATATCTGCCTCTTGACCTTGTGACTATGACATGCCATAGCTCACATCCTTATACATTACAAAAAGGATAAAGTACATAAAGTAGAAAGTTACAGACTCAAGACCTCAATGTACAGATACCAAAAGCATGGACCTTTTCACCAACTCATGTAAGTTGGTGACTTTACAGAGATGCAGCGGAAAGGTGCTTTAGGGAACAGTACATCAGATAAAGCATGTGTACTAAAAGTCTTCGGAAGAAATCTGTCTTCATAGGTTGAAGCTTCGGAAGACTTTGTCTCTGAGGCTTTGGAAGACTTCATGTTTGGCTTCGGAAGATATTGGTCTTGGCTTCGGAAGATTTTACAATTGGAGTATTTTCTAGTGCATTGTGTAAAACTTCCGAAGCATTCTTTACTTCAGTACTTAGTGCATGTTGCAGAGACACATTGGATGTTTTGGGTTGCATCAGACTTAAGGAATCCTTACAGTATATTCTAGAGATTTTCATGTGTATACTAGTTTACACATGTGTATAATTAAGCATATTTTAAATAAGAATATGTATACATGTGTATACTGAGTTTACACATATGTAAAAATTATTATACACATATGTAATAATCTAAATATGCACTTTAAAACTAAGAATGTTTGAGTAGTTCTCAACAATACATCACCAAACTACACATGTGAAACTCAATTTACACGTATTTATATTTAAAAAATCTAGTAAAAGTAAATCTAACCAACATAAAAAATAGATCTCACTAACATAGAAAATATATAAACATGTAACCCAGACCTAAAAATATCATAAAAAACCTACATCGAAACTTGAACACCAACAAAAAGTTCTTTAAACAACAAAAAAACCCAGAACCTTGAACATCAACAAAAAACCATCAGCTTGTCGTCACGGCCGTCACCACAGTCATCGTTTAGATGATTGTTAACCACCGATGAAAACTTCCCTCTTAAATTTCTCTTGGTATCTCTCTCTTGTGCTTCTTCTTTTAGAGAGAAAGAAAGATGAAGGAGAAAGATGAAACATTTAGTTTTAGAGAAAGAAAGTTTTGATTAAAATGTGTATTGTGATGGGTGGTGGTTGTTGATATAACTCATATCTAAAAAGATGGGGAAACGACCAAACTACCCTTTTTGACTCTGTACATATGGTCCCACAAAGGTACAAACTTTTATTTTTTTTATTAAAAAATTATGAGTATTTGATCTTAATACAATCAAGGATGGAGATTTATTTTATTTGTTTTTATAATTTCTCTTGCTTTTAATATGATTTGTACCATATATACATACACACATATATACACATATATATATATATATATATATATATATATATATATATATATATATATATATATATATATATATATATATATATATATGTATATATATATATATACGTATATATATGTATATATATATACATATATATATATGTATATATATGTATATATATGTATATATATGTATATCAGGGTTTCAATAAAAACTATATTATAAATGAAAACCAAGAAAACCACTTTATAGCCCTTGATTTGTTTGATCAATGGTTATGATTGATTAGTGGTATGTAACACCCCGAATTTCTATTTAAAACAAAAGGAAAAGAAAAGTAAATAGAAAGAATAGAAATTGTGCACAAGTGGAGGGGGAAAAAGTATACAAAGTACAAACCTTATTATTTTAAGGTTTAAAAAGGGCATGGATGCCCATTTCTTCTTCTTCTTCTTCTTCAACCGGCTGAAAAGAAGAAAGAAGAGAGAGAGAGCCTCGGTTCTAGAGAGAGAGAGTGGAGGAAGCAGCTTCAAAAGGTAAGTCTTCTCTTATAACGAGCTCGGTTTCAGCTGGGTTTCGAGTTCTTGACCGAAGTTCTTGGTAGTTAGAGTTTGTTTTCGGGATTCAAGAGTTGATTCGAAGGTGGGTCTTGAACGGGAAGAGTGTTGCTCAAAGGCTGCTCAAGGTGAGTTTCTAGAACCCCTCTTTTACTGATTTTTAACTCGTTTGGGGCTATTATGCATACTAAGTAAATGTTTTGAAAATAACCGTGGATGTTCAGCTTTATGTTCGAAATGATGTATGTATGTTTAGTGTAAATTGTGGGTTCATGATGAGGTTTAGCATGTCTATATGGCCTTAGTATGTTAGATTTATGCTTGGGTATGATTAGGATGAGAATCGGATGAATTTGATAGCGTAGAGAACGTTTCAGAATGTTCAGACGAACATGAACAGTGGTCCATGCGCCTGAATTGTTGGCCATGCGCCTAAACTGGTGGCCCATGCGCCCAGCAGAGGGCCCATGTGCCAAGCTGATGGCCCATGCTCCTAGAAGGCTGGCCATGCGCCTAGAAGGCTGGCCATGCGCCCAGAAGGCTGGCCATGCGCCCAGCATATGGCCCATGCGCCTGAAGTGCTGGCCATGCGCCCAGCAGAAGGCCCATGCGCCTGAAATGGCTGGCCATGCGCCCAGCAAATGGCTCATGCGCCTAAACTGTGCCATGCGCCCAAAGTGTAAATGGTTAAGTGTTGATACGCCTAATCAGGGCAGAAGCGCCCAAATAGTGCCCATGCGCCCAGATCAATTTTATGCATAGAATTTTATGCTCATGCGCCTGAAAGGTCCCATGCGCCCAAGTTGGACCTAAGGTTTTCTAAGTGGTTTTCAAGGGGTAAAATGAGAAGATAGACCTGGTTATGATGTGATGGCTTATGTTTGATGTGTGTTATGTATGTATGATGTTGCCTGTATGGTGATGGTGTATGTTTATGATTAAGTATATGTTCCTTATTATGTATGTATGTATGTATGTCTTCCCTTGGCTTGCGTTGAACGTTAATGAACGTAATAAAGTATTATGTAACGTAAAGTGGAAGCTAATGAAAAGAGGAACATTAATGAATGAATGCATGTATTAATGAACGAATGTGAACGTAAGAGGCTTGCAAGCAAACTATAGTGAGGAACACGACTCTAAATGCCTTAAGCTCAACCGCGTGAGGTTCAGCAAATCCTAAAGTGTGCACGCAAGGGTTCCAGTCTTTGTGACTGACCTTCAGAGTTGTTACCCATTTCGGTGGGGGTGTTGTTACCCATTTTGGTGGGGGTGTTGTTACCCATTTCGGTGGGGGTGTTGTTACCCATTTCAGTGGGGGTGTGGCATAAAGCCAAGCATAGATATGATGGTTACCCGAGTTACGTATAACTTCGGGGGTGTGGCATAAAGCCAAGCATAGATATGAGGTGAGCGACTTTGTGTTGCAACAGACTCGAATGGAGTTCAATTCCTGTGATTGACTCATATGGGATCTTTGTTGCATATCCCGGTGTTGTCTCAGTCTTCGGACATGAGTCGGGGGCTTGTGAGTGGGTCCCGGCACAACATCAGCTTTCGAGCGTGAGACGGGGATATTGCATGAGACAAGATTCGAGTAATAAAAAGTAATGAACGAAAGATAAAGTATGAATGAATAAAGTATCAAAAGAACGTTAATGAATTATCGTAATAACGTACTGAACATGATCCATGTCATTCGACCTCAGTAATCGTGGCTGAGTGCCACGAAGAGGGTAAAGTCTGACCGGATCTAGAAAGAGAAGTGAACGGTAATGTAATTCGTTAAATGAGCGAAGTTAATGAACGTAATAGCAAAGATAATAATGATATTATCCGTATGTACGTATGATGCATGATCGCGAACGGTTGTAAAGTATAGTATGATTTGAAATAAAGTAAAGAACGGTTTTTACGAAAGAAAAGTATTTTATTACCTATAAAACTAGAACTCACTTAGCGTCGCTGACTTTTGTATGTATGATAGTTGGCAGGTATTTGTTGATGCTGAAGAGTTGCAGGCATGAATGCATAAGCTACTGGGAGCATTTTGAGGCTGGCATCCGTATTTTGACATGTCTTTGTATTTAGAGATGAAAACAAATGTTGTAAATGAATGAAATGGCATGTTTTTAGTTATTAATGAAAGATTTAAATTCCGCTGCAAAATAAATGTACGTTTTATAATGTTTTAAGTGCAATGATTGACCAACTGTGAGGTTTCCGGGAACGGGGCCTTATAAGTTGGTATCAGAGCCAAAGTTTAAGTGAATTGGGTAAATATTTTGGAAAACCTAATCTTAAACTGAGAATAGGACTAAAAGGAAAAGGATGCCAGTCCTAGTAGCTACGTGCCTGCAGGTAAAGGTTTTATGTAAACGATTTATGTAAGTTAACGTTAACCGGTATTATGTGCGCATGTTATGTGGTTTATGTGCTGCTGATAGATTTGGATGCTGATGTAGTCAGGATAGGTAATGCTCGGGGTATGAATAGTAAAGTAAGTGACTAATCACAACTGGCCACTGTAATTAGGGACTTACTATACTTGACATAAACTGAGTTGTTCCTTGAATGACCGTGTTAGTGTTTGAATCTTTCAGTGTGTTTAGAGAATGGCCGGTGGTAGATCTTCTAAGATTTCTCGAGGTGGCGGTGGACGTGGTGTTGAACCACGGGTCACAATAAGAAGGTCTAGGGCTGAAGGAGTAGTTCATGAGGAACCCGAGACCCCTCATCAGGAGGGCGGCGATGAGTATTCTAATCAGAGGGCCTCGATGAGAGAGGCGGTTGCGAAGGAAGTGCAACAGGCCATGAGGACGATCCTACCATCTGTAATGACAGAAGTAATGAAGGCGGTTAGGGATGGGGAGAGACAAGAAAGGGGTAGATCTTCGGGTGAAAGGAGACGGCCCGAGACTAAAGCGGTTTTCTTCGATGATGAAGAAGATGAAGAGGAGGAGCCTGCGCTGGAGGCGGCACGAGGCTGTAACTATATGGCGTTCCAACGATGCAAGCCCCCAACTTTTGATGGCAATGGCACTACTGCTGCTGCTCACCGATGGGTGAGGGAAATGGAAGATGTTTTAAACATCAGCGAGTGTCGGGAAGACCAGAAGGTAAAGTTTGCTGCCCACTCCTTTGTGGACTCAGCCTTGTGTTGGTGGGACAACATTGTCCAAGTTGAGGGCAGTCGGGCTATTGGAAGGATGAGATGGCCAGAGTTGAAAAGGCTGGTGATTGAGGAGTTTTGTCCTTATCGGGAGATGGATAAAGTTGAAAGAGAATTCCTGCAGCTGGAGGCGGGAACGATGACACATCAACTGTACACCACGAAGTTTAACGAGATGGCACTTCTTGTGCCGGATCAGGTGACACCTCTTTCACGAAAGATCAAGAGGTACATTCAGGGCCTACCGGTGGACATCCGTAGGCACATGATCGCTGCCCGACCGAGCACGTTTAGGTCGGCGGTTGATTTGGCGGGGAGGTTGTATGATGAAAGATCTGTGATGGTGACTGGAAGTAGCAAGAAAGGAGAGGGTGATCAAGAATGGGACGGGAAGCGATTGGGACATGGCGGAGCCACTCCAGGTGGCAAAGGTGCACAAGTGGATGATCAGCATGTGGTCATAACTGGTGCGGAGTCGAAAAGGTGTGACAAGTGTGGACACAGGCACCCCGGGGAATGTAGATTGGGGGCAATATCTGTTTCCATTGTGGGAAGACTGGACATGTGGCGAAGAACTGCGGTATGGGGAGGTGTTATTCCTGTGGTGAGGAAGGTCACATGAGCAGGGATTGCAAGAAGCCGAGGGCGGAAGGTTCGGGAGTGAAGAAGATCGGAGGAAGCTAGGACGGACCACGATGTTGTGTCAGGTACGTTTCTAGTAAACTAAACTTTAGCCTCAGTGTTATTTGATTCTGGTGCTAGTAGGAAGTTTTATCTCTACTGCTTACTGTGCTAAGTTGCCTGTTAGTGGTAAGAATATAGATACGCCCTTTTGATGTAGAATCACCATTAGTAAGTCTACTAGGTTACCTAATGCCCTAGAGGATTGCGCGATAGAATTGAGAGAGAGCGCTTGTTCCTGCTAGGCTGTTCAAGACAGACATAGGTAGGTAGACATGCATCTCCGGGTGAGTTGATCAGTAATCTACGACTCGAACCCTAAGTGTTGCAAGAAGATGGATTGCTCAACCGTGCACAACCAGAGTTTGGTGTCGACCTACGACAATGAATTATGATGAAGGCTTCGACCAGGAAAGCGGATTGCTTGGTTTGGAATCGAGTAAAGCTAATATTAAAGTGTAGAGGGACATTCCCAGTAGTTGCTCAGGTAGTAGAAGTGACACATTGACTGGAGCTACCCAACGAGTTAAGTGGAATTCATCTGATTTTCCATGCGTCTCGTCTAAGAAAGAGCTCAACCGATGAGGATATGATCATGCTACTAGAGAATACTGAGAGGGACAAAGTATCCAACCACGAGAAGCAGTTGGTGGCTATTATTAATAAGAAGAAGAGAATAGGCTAAGGAGGATGATGGTTTTACTTGTGCAGGTGAAGTGAAGTCTAAAAGGATCTAAGTTTAAGTGCAAGATCAAAGAAGAGGTGAGACAGTGTTACCCATAACCTGTTAGAAGCGACAGGTTTCGGGGACGAAACCTCTTTAAGGGGGTAGACTTGTAACACCCCGAATTTCAATTTACAACAAAAGGAAAAGAAAAGTAAATAGAAAGAATAGAAATTGTGCACAAGTGGAGGGGGAAAAAGTGTACAAAGTACAAACCTTATTATTTTAAGGTTTAAAAAAGGCATGGATGCCCATTTCTTCTTCTTCTTCTTCAACCGGCTGAAAAGAAGAAAGAAGAGAGAGAGAGCCCCGGTTCTAGAGAGAGAAAGTGGAGGAAGCAGCTTCAAAAGGTAAGTCTTCTCTTATAACGAGCTCGGTTTCAGCTGGGTTTCGAGTTCTTGACCGAAGTTCTTGGTATTTAGAGTTTGTTTTCGAGATTCAAGAGTTGAATCGAAGGTGGGTCTTGAACGGGAAGAGTGTTGCTCAAAGGCTGCTCAAGGTGAGTTTCTAGAACCCCTCTTTTACTGATTTTTAACTCGTTTAGGGCTATTATGCATACTAAGTAAATGTTTTGAAAATAACCGTGGATTTTCAGCTTTATGTTCGAAATGATGTATGTATGTTTAGTGTAAATTGTGGGTTCATGATGAGGTTTAGCATGTCTATATGGCCTTAGTATGTTAGATTTGTGCTTGGGTATGATTAGGATGAGAATCGGATGAATTTGATAGCGTAGAGAACGTTTCAGAATGTTCAGACGAACATGAACAGTGGTCCATGCGCCTGAATTGTTGGCCATGCGCCTAAACTGGTGGCCCATGCGCCCAGCAGAGGGCCCATGCGCCCAGCTGATGGCCCATGCGCCTAGAAGGCTGGCCATGCGCCTAGAAGTGTAGGGCCCCGATCCCGGGAAGCCTCACAGTTGGTTAATCATAGCATAAAATCAGTTTAATAATAAAATATTGCAGCGGAAATAATTAGACATTCATTTAAAACTTAGAATCCATATTGTACTCATACATTTGTCCTTTAATTTCAAACAAAACATGCTAAATGTTCTTAAATTACAATAAAGATTTCATAAATAGGAATGCCATCCATAGCTCCCCAAGTAGCTCCGTGTGCCATCCTCAGCATCAGCACTTACCTGCCAACTATAATGCATAAAAGTCAGCTTCGCTGAGGGAGTTCTAGTTTTATAAGAAAATATAAACTTTATCCTTTATATAATGACCATGCATACATCATAGTACATAACATTACTTGCATCATAATAAGCATGTTCATTATTTTTATTCTTTCATTATCTTTCACTTTCATCATAAACGAGATTGCACAAAGCAAGAGCTCCATGTTGATTGACAACAAATGTCAATCCCTGTCGGTACACATGAATACGGTAGCTAACCCCCGACAGTTGATCCACACTGCAAGGCACATAGCCCGCTCATGAATACAGATCCACCATCATACATCAGACTCACATAAGTGAAGTCTATCATAGTCCTTGCAAGACTTTTCATCATCAAACGGGCCCGAGGTAACATTCATTAAGTTTCGCTTTTCATTAATATCATCTTCCATTTTAATATATAATACTTAATTTATTAAGAACACAACATACCAAGTACTAATCATCATAAAACATAACTGACCCGCCGCGGGACAGCGAGGGTTCGGGGGCGGCAACCCCTGACAGCAGGGTCCTAGGGGCAGCAGCCCCTAGTGGGGTCCAACGGGCAATGCCCCAGGCTGGGGCCGGGCTGCCAGGTCAGCGTGAAAAATTTTTATATTTAAACATTTATATAGCATATTTACTTATAGAAAAATCGTTCTTCCTGTTAAAACCTCTTAAAATCTTGGTCATTTAAAAACGTAAATTTAGTATGCATAATAGCCCCAAAACATGGAAAACTTATAAATAGGGGATCTAGAACTCACCTGGATATCACAAATAACTTCTAGGCTAAGCTTACAAGGCTAGGATCACTCTACACAGCCTGCAGAATAGCTAACACTTAAAGAGGTTAATTTCTGCCTAAATTTGCTGCTAATTTCGCTGCAAGATCAGCAATTTCGCAGCTAGATTCGCCAACAGTTTCGCTGCTAGTTTCACCAGCAGTTTCGCTACTAGTTTCGCTGGCACCTTCGCTGGCAGTTTCGCTGGCATCTTCACTGCCAGTTTCGCCCAACTTCATTGGAAAACCATGCCTGCGAAACTACCTGCGAAACTATAGTTTCGCAGGAAGTCCTCACAGTTTCGCTGATTGAATATGCAAATTCGCTGGATGCATATACAGTTTCGCAGATCGCATAAAAATTACGAACCAGACCGTTTTTAACCCAAAATCATAACTTTTTACGTCCAATCTCTTAGTTTATCATCCATGAGGCTAAATCTAAGCTTTTTACATGTTTTCATACGTAAAAATGTGACCTTTATATGATTCTTTGCAACTTTTCAAAACCCAAAACCCTAGAATCCGGGTTTGATATACAGAAGGGTTTAGAGGTCGATTCTTACCTGGATTTGTTGCTTCTTTCTTAGGTTTTGATGCTCCAACACCCAGATGTTCAATCTCTTAACCTTGGAAGCTTCAAATCTTGGATTTTCTTCACTTTCTCTCTCTACTTTCTCTCTCTATGAATTTTTTGGTGGCTAGGGTTGTAATGAGGAAGATGAAGGCTGGTTTGGGTGCTTAAGGGCTGATTATGGGCCTTTAATCCCAGAGGCCACTACCCAATAAGCCTAATTTAGCCCATGACCATTTCTTTACCTTATTAAAACACCCAATAATTAAGTCCATTATCCTTAATGACTCGTTTTGACTTTTCGGGGTGTTACAAGAAGGCTGGCCATGCGCCCAGAAGGCTGGCCATGCGCCCAGCATATGGCCCATGCGCCTGAAGTGCTAGCCATGCGCCCAGCAGAAGGCCCATGCGCCTGAAATGGTTGGCCATGCGCCCAGCAAATGGCTCATGCGCCTAAACTGTGCCATGCGCCCAAAGTGTAAATGGTTAAGTGTTGATATGCCTAATCAGGGCAGAAGCGCCCAAATAGTGCCCATGCGCCCAGATCAATTTTATGCATAGAATTTTATGCTCATGCGCCTGAAAGGTCCCATGCGCCCAAGTTGGACCTAAGGTTTTCTAAGTGGTTTTTAAGGGGTAAAATGAGAAGATAGACCTGGTTATGATGTGACGGCTTATGTTTGATGTGTGTTATGTATGTATGATGTTGCCTGTATGGTGATGGTGTATGTTTATGATTAAGTATATGTTCCTTATTATCTATGTATGTATGTCTTCCCTTGGCTTGCGTTGAACGTTAATGAACGTAATAAAGTATTATGTAACGTAAAGTGGAAGATAATGAGAAGAGGAACATTAATGAATGAATGCATGTATTAATGAACGAACATGAACGTACGAGGCTTGCAAGCAAAGTATAGTGAGGTGCACGGCTCTAAATGCCTTAAGCTCAACCGCGTGAGGTTCAGCAAATCCTAAAGTATGCACGCAAGGGTTCTAGTCTTTGTGACTGACCTTCAGAGTTGTTACCCATTTCGGTGGGGGTGTTGTTACCCATTTTGGTGGGGGTGTTGTTACCCATTTCGGTGGGGGTGTTGTTACCCATTTCGGTGGGGGTGTTGTTACCCATTTCGATGGGGGTGTGGCATAAAGCCAAGCATAGATATGATGGTTACCCGAGTTACGTATAACTTTGGGGGTGTGGCATAAAGCCAAGCATAGATATGAGGTAAGCGACTTTGTGTTGCAACAGACTCGAATGGAGTTCAATCCCTGTGATTGACTCATATGGGATCTTTGTCGCGTATCCCGGTGTTGTGTCAGTCTTCGGACATAAGTCGTGGGCTTGTGAGCGGGTCCCGGTACAGCATCAGCCTTCGAGCGTGAGACGGGGATATTGCATGGGACAAGATTCGAGTAATAAAAAGTAATGAACGAAAGATAAAGTATGAATGAATATAGTATGAAAAGAACATTAATGAATTATCGTAATAACGTACTGAACAGGATCTTTGTCATTCGACCTCAGTAATCGTGGCTGAGTGCCACGAAGAGGGTAAAGTCTGACCGGATCTAGAAAGAGAAGTGAACGATAATGTAATTCGTTAAATGAGCGAAGTTAATGAACGTAATAGCAAAGATAATAATGATATTATCCGTATGTACGTATGATGCATGATCGCGAACGATTGTAAAGTATAGTATGATTTGAAATAAAGTAAAGAACGGTTTTTACGAAAGAAAAGTATTTTATTACCTATAAAACTAAAACTCACTCAGCGTCGCTGACTTTTGAATGCATGATAGTTGCCAGGTATTTGTTAATGCTGAAGAGTTGCAGGCATGGATGCATAAGCTACTGGGAGCATTTTGAGGTTGGCATCCGTATTTTGACATGTCTTTGTATTTAGAGATGAAAACAAATGTTGTAAATGAATGAAATGGCATGTTTTTAGTTATTAATGAAAGATTTAAATTCCGCTGCAAAATAAATGTACGTTTTATAATGTTTTAAGTGCAATGATTGACCAACTGTGAGGTTTCCGGGAACGGGGCCTTACATGGTATAATTGCAATAAGATAAAAAAAATTAAGGAGTTACTATTAGTTAATTACGGTTAGAATAGGAAAACAATATTTTTTTTCTAATTTGGAAACAAACCACTATCAAAATACAATTCCAATATCACTCTTTTCTCTCTCTTATATTTTATTATTCTAACAAACATTTATGTTAAACATTACACTAAACTTATATTTTTTGTAATAGATTTAACGATTATTAGTTTTGATATACTACCCTATGTTCTGTATATCTATTAGTTTGTTATGTACATGAAATACTATGATATGTTTACGTAACCTAATCAAACTTTAAGTTTACCAAATCGAATCTCAAATCTAATAAGCATTTGGACCACGTTAATAGATCATGCTACATATATTCTTTACGTATATGTAACAATCATAATATATTCCACCAGAACGAGAACTTTGATTGAAAGAACTATACGTAACACTATATTACGTATATGTATTAGTGTATATTGGATGATAGAACAATTAAGAACATAACCACGTTAGCGTAAGTTGAGTTACATATACGTAAGCATGTTAAATGGCGATCAATTTTAATACGTAACATTGTATTACATATATGTAATAACGTATTATATGTATAAATCGTTGTGTTATGTTGCTTACGTAAACACAATCTGAAAAGAAAGAACTAAGAAGAAAAGACCAGGATGAATAATTAAGAGCTGATATGTAATAACAGTGAAAATATGTTGCTTACGTATACATATGAGTTACATCTATCTAAGAACTAAGAATGATAAGACCAAGAAGAAGAATTAACAGCTCATATATGTTTACATATACTTAAGGCCAATATGTTCTCGCTCATTCTTCGCTCTCCATCATCTTCTGAGATACATGCATGTAACATGGCTTACATGACACATGTTCACCATCTTCTTCTTAATTGTTATTTCCTCGAATGATTTGCAAGTTTGATCAAACTATTAGTGGTGGTCTTGGTGTTGTTCAAAGGCAACTGATGGTGTTTGAAGTGGTGTTCGAAGTACATGAACCATTGATTGTAGAAAGGGGGTGGTTGGTACTTATATTTTAAAGCATTATATTTTATAGTTATAAAGTATATTTTGATGCATATTTTGTAAATAATGCATGTATTTTCGTTTATTTTATACAATACTTGTTTGGGTGGAATGAGATCTGCTTTAGTTTGTTTTGGGTGATTTTGTCGGGCTGATGAGATCGTGAGAAGGATGAAAGAGTTGGAGCAATAGAAAAAAATTGATGAAAAAATGTTGGAGCTTCAAGCAATCTACACAATATAAACTTCACACGGCCACGCAAAAGTTCATTCACAAATTTTACACGGCCGTGCAAGCTTGCAGGAAAAATTTCTATACATTAGGAATTCTTGTTTTTGATAATTATCACCAGATTTTCCTGAATAAGATTACAAAAACTAAAATACTAAAAAGGAAGATCTGGAAATCAATGCATTATTATAAATATAATAGTTAATGATGATTAAAAGAAGCATCTTGGAGCATCTTGAAGAGATTATATTGAAGAATCAATTTTAACAAGCAAGAAGAGTTTTAGCAAATTAGTTCTCTTTGTGGTGGAATTCTTTTGATTGAAGATACTTAATCATTTGTATTTTTGTTTCGTAAGTTTTTATTTTTATTTCAGTTTTGATTGATCTAGTCATCATGTCTGGCTAGAACAATTTTAGTTTCAAAATTAAGGTTAAATTTCTTTGATTTGGTTGAACTTATGTGAAACATTTATGAGATGTTTTATTTTAATGGTTTGTTTGTTTGATTCTTGATCTTAAACCCGGATCTAATCCGGTATATATTAGACTCTTAATAAAATTGGCCACTTAGTTAATTATTCTATTAAGGTTCTTCAAGATTTAAAACCCTGTTCAAGTTTTGATTTTGATATAAGGAACAATTAACGGTTTGAGTTTGTCTATAAGTTCATTCTCGTTATAGAATCACAAAATCTAGTTAAGCATACCGAATGGCATGTGTGTTTAGTTATAACTGATACTTCTATCGTTGCAACCCGCACGCTAAGATCCAAACGGCGTGAGCTTAGAGTAGCGCGTTGGCTCTAATGTTGATTGGAAATTAGATAGAGTGGATATCCGAATGGCGTGATGTCTAGTATCGATACAAATCATTAATTAAAAATAGTCATTGCACCTTAATCGTTAATGATCGTAGCCAAATCGAATCAAGAAATTACCTTAGTGTTGGAATTATTTTCTTATTTGAATTTACTTCACAATTTAATTAAAGTTTTTGGTAATTCTTTTTCATAATTAAAAAAATACAAAAAAATGTCAATTTTCATTTTTCTGGCAGAATCTTAACACGGCCGCATGAAATTTCCTTTATAGTTTTGACACGGCCGTGTCAGCTTGCTGGAAATTTTCTACATTTTGCAATTTACTATTTGTTTTAGTTTTTAATTAAACCCCCCACATTCCTTAATCCATAGCCAACTATAGTAACTGTGCTAAAACATTTTTGGTATAAAAAAATTAACACGTATCCTTGAGGACACGGACCTTACTTCCGCTCATACTATTTTTAGTTTGTGCACGGTAGGTTCACAATTTTATTATTTATTTTCTGGATTCGACACCCAATAAATTGGAGCCATTGCCGAGGATACAATAATTCTAATCATTTTATGCCAAGATCTTTTCATGCAGGTACACCACTCGAGATTGACTCGGAGATAGAGAAAACTGCAAAAAGGATAAGGAAACAAGTGAAGCTACGAAAGAAGTTAGCAAGTTCCTCAAAACCTATTACCTCACCTCTAGCCATCGACATTTGGCAAGATATACCCTTGTCAAGTGAATCTAAATCTGAAACCAAATCACCACAACCTTCGTAAACAACCACCACTCCACCACAATCACCTACCCATAAAAACCACCCTCACCCGAACCAACTATGGCAGCTCCAGCCGAACAAACGCTTAGACAATGGGCAACCCATGATGTTATCTAACAACCCCTCTATATAAATTACCCGCTATGGTGAACTTTGAGCTAAAATCTGGTCTCATCCACTTGTTACCACTCTTTCGAGGCCCTGAGAACGAAGACCCTCGAAAGTTTCTAAAGGAATTCCATGTTGTGTGTTCCGGAATGAAGCCACACAACATTAATAAAGACCCAAATCAAGCTTAGGGCATTCCCCTTTCCTATGCAAGATTCGGCTAAAGAATGGTTATATTACCTACCACCGGGGTCGGTAAACACATGGAATGATCTTGCATAACTGTTCTTACATAAGTACTTCTGAAAAGTCAAAGCCTCTATTCTAAGCAAGGAGATAATTGGGATTAAACAAGAAAAATGAGAAGCTTTGCATACCTACTGGGAAAGATTCTAGAAGCTATGTGCTCGATGCCCATAGCATTGCATCTTGGAACATCAACTACTTTAATACTTCTGTGAAGGGTTACACCACTTGATAAAACACCAACTCAAATTAGAGACTTGATAAACTTTCAAATTAGAGACTTGATATCTAATTGACATCATACATGATAAACTCTATTTCGTTAAACCTACAAACTCACCAACTATTTTTAGTTGACACTTTTAGTATGTTTTTTTAGGAACCTGGTTTCAAGTTAGCTTAGCTAGTTATACAATTTGAAGAACCTCACGTAGTAGTGGTACCAAGTCCTAAAAGCTCGGATTATAAAGCATTTAAGTATATATTCAATGTAACGAGATTTTATTATTCTCTTGTAAACAATGTTGTTTTTGATATTCAGTTTAGTTGCACTCCTGTTGCTTCCGCTATGTGCTAAAAGTGAGGGTGTGAATAGAAATGAGTGTGACCCTAGGAGATATTCAAAGTTCAAGAAGAAGATATTCCTAAAACTGCATTCCGAACTAGATACGGACATTATGAGTTCATAGTTATGCCCTTTGGACTCACTAATGCCCCTACAGCTTTTATGGATATGATGAATCAAATTTGTAAACCCTATTTACCAGCAAGCTGGGCCGCTCTTGCCAGTTCGAGAAAGGCTTCGAATGGCAAAAGTAATTTGAAAGAAGTCTCGCATCGTAAGCTTGGGTCATAAGACTCGACTTGTTAGATATTTCGGAGGTTTAGTGAACACCATGCCAGATAAGTTCGTAATTATGTTCATAGATGATATTCTTATTTATTCCAAAACGCGAGATGAACACGCGAACCATCTTAAAATACTACTTGAAGTAGTGAGAAACGAGAGATTGTATGCTAAATTCTCGAAATGTGAATTTTGGCTTACAAAGTACAATTTCTTGGCCATGTTATCAACGCTAAAGGCATTCAAGTAGATCCTTCCAAGATTGAGGCTATTTCTAAATGGGAAACCCCTAAATCCCCATCTAAAGTTCGTAGTTTCCTTGGATTGGCGGGATACTATCGTCGATTCATCCATAACTTTTCTCGAATCGTTGCCCCTATTACATCTTTAACTCGAAAATCCACAAAGTACGAATGGGGAGCAAAACAGGATGAAACTTTCAAGACTCTTAAAGAAAAGTTAACAAATGCACCCATCCTAACTTTGCCAGATGGTACTGAAGATTTTGTCGTTTATTGTGATGCTTCACACATTGGTCTTGGATGTGTGTTAATGCAAAGAAATAAAGTTATCGCCTATGCATCACGTCAACTAAAAACACACGAGAAGAATTACACGACTCACGATTTGGAATTGGGTGCTATAATCTTTGCGCTAAAGATATGGAGACATTGTCTTTATGGAGTTAAATTTACTATCTACACTGACCATAAGAGTTTAATATATATCTTTAGTTAGAAGGAGCTAAATATGAGACAGAGAAGATGGATGGAAATCCTTAATGATTATGAGTGTGAAATTTGTTATCATGAAGGTAAAGACAACGTTGTGGCTGATGCCTTGAGTAGAAAAGAAAGAGTAAAGCCGAAAAGGGTTCGTGCTTAAAGGCTTGATCTTCAGATTGATTTACTTAGTCAATTGAAGAATGCTGAGAAAATAGCTCTACAAGAGATAGAAAAAGAAGAATGAATGATGGGAATGTTTGATCAGTTGGTCAAAGGAGACGATGAACTGATTAGATTAAACAAAAGAATTTGGGCGCCAATTGCTGGTAACTTGAGAGAAAGAATACTTGAAGAAGCTCACAAGTCTAGATATACAATGCACCCAAGGAGAGAGAAAATGTATAAAAATCTGAAAGCGTTATGAAAAAGGGCATTGCATTATATGTTGGAAAGTGTCTTACATGCTCTCAAGTTAAGGCAGAACACCAGAAACATTCGGGTTTACAGCAACAACTTGAACAACCTGTATGGAAATGGGAAATGATAACCATGGATTTTATTACTAAACTTCCTCGAACCAGTCGTGGGAATGATACTATTTGGGTTATCATTGATCGACTAACTAAGTCCGCCCATTTCATTCCAATGAAAGAAACATTTAGCATGGATAAGTTAGCACAATTGTACGTCAATGAAATAGTGACTTTACATGGTGTGCCACTATCCATCGTGTCAGATAGAGATAGTCATTTTACGTCTCGGTTTTGGCAAAGCTTTCAGAAAGCATTAGGAACTCGATTAAATCTAAGCACTGCTTATCATCCGCAAACGGATGGGCAAAGCGAAAGAACGATCCAAACGCTAGAAGATATGCTCCGAGCATGTTTGATAGACTTTGGAAGTAGTTGGGATAATCATCTACCTCTAATGGAATTCTCCTATAACAATAATTATCACTCAAGCATTCAGGCAGCGCCATTTGAAGCCTTATACGGTAGAAAATGTAGAACACCTGTGTGCTGGTCTGAAGTCAGAGAGAATCAAGTGTCGGGACCTGAAATAGTACAAGAGACAATTGATAAAGTACTACAAATCAGAGAAAGATTAAAGACAGCTTGCGATCGTCAGAAGAGTTATGCCGACAAAAGACGCAAGCCACTAGAATTTAACGTGGGTGACAAGGTGTTACTAAAGGTGTCACCATGGAAAGGCATTGTACGATTCAGAAAGAAGGGAAAGTTAAGTCCTCGATTTGTTGGACCCTTTAAAATCTTAAAACGAATCGGACCAGTAGCCTATCAACTAGAATTGCCAAGTGAGATGAATGGAGTACACGATGTATTTCATGTATCAAACTTACGTAAATGTTTGGCTGATGAATCGCTAGCAATGCCATTACAAGATGTAGAGGTTAACGAAAAGTTGAAATTTATCGAACAACCTCTTCAAATTGTAGACCGTCAAGAAAAGCATTTAAAGAGAAGGAAGCTAGTATTGGTAAAAGTAAAATGGAACTCAAGACGAGGTCCTGAATGTACGTGGGAACTAGAGTCGGAAATAAGAAAGAAATATTCAAACTTATTCCAATAAATCTCGAGGACGAGATTTAAATAAAGGTGGGGAGGATGTAACACCTGCGAAATTTTCGTATTATTTATTATTATTATTATTATTATTATTATTATTATTATTATTATTATTATTATTATTATTATTATTATTATTATTCATATAATTATGGTTATGTTTCAAGCGTGACTTCATCACTAAGTTTTAAATAAAACTTAGTGTCTAAGCTTTCGGATATAACTTAATAATTAAGCTACAAATAAAACTTAACAATTAAGTATCAGATAAAACTTAATGCCTAAGTTTTAGATAAAATTAGAAGGAAACTTAATGGCTAAGTTTTGAATAAAGCTTAAATAGCTAAGTCTTGGATAAAATATAAAACTTCATGGTTAAGTTTTAAATAAAATATAAAACTTAATTGCGAAGTTTTGGACTTTGGATAAAACTTAATAAGTAAGAAATACTTAACGAGTAAGAAATGCCCATATATAAATAGATGTCTCTGCTTCATTTCATTTCATAACCTTTGATCGTCTTCCGTATACGAAACTCTCCACTACCTCTTAAACACCACAACATAACCCGAGATTAGGAAACCAGTGTATATCCTCTAGACAACAAGTATAGAAGTTCTGATTTAATCAAGATGCTTGAGGCTTGTAACTTAATCCTTAAGTTACTTCGAGGTTCAAAAATAAAAGCTTATCAAGTTTAGAGGCTCTGTTTAACATACCAGGTGAATACGTTTAATACTTTCAAAACATTCAAATGATTTTATTTTGCGAAAATGGCATTAATACGTTAACCATGTTAATGCATAGAGGTATTCTGCTAAAACATTAGACCAGAAGTATATGTATGTTTGATCAAATTATATCCTTGGCATGGGTGAAAATCCCATACTAGGGCTGGTTCAGACTCAGTGCAGATCCCAGTATATATGGAGGGGGACTTTCAGTTGAAATAGACTGCTAAATGTGTGGTTCACCGTTAATTTATAATTAACTGTTTATCGTTATTCATGTCGCAATATTTATGTCATATTAAATGTATTCACCAGCTTTTTGCTGATGTATTATTTTCAAAACTTTTCAGGTAGACATGATTAAATATGTTTAGTCAGGTGTTAGTGTTGGATGGACTATGAATCCTAGGCATGGAAACCCTGTGATGAACATATTAGCAAGAATAGTGCTAGAACTAAGTTTCCTAGGCATAGACCGGGGTGTCCTGAAACCGGGGTGTGACAGAAGGTGAATCCCTGTTATGCGTATATGCTTGAGGTCACTGAGCCTCAGGGTGACAGCATGGTTACACCCACCAGTGAAGATCCCACGCCCTCCACTTCACAGCCATAATTTCTCAAACATAAGCAAACCCTGCCTCTTCTACTGAGAAGATACAGGCTCCTAAATTACCATCTCTCAAAAAGGCAAGACTAGAAACTAGGGTCTCAGACAAGTCAAAGGTGTTAGCCACACCTAGACAAGACTCAAAGAAGAAGGTTTCTCTTCCTTCTTCTGAGCAGACCCACACCCTATTACAAGCTTTCAATTGGAGTCTCAACACTCCATTGAGCAAACCAAAAGGGATACCCACATGGTTTTTAAGTCCCTGTTTCCGGAACACTTACAGTCGGATAATCATTGCACATCATACTTAAAAATACATAAACTTTATTTAAACAACACGGCAGAATCATTTAACTAAAACCATTTCATATATTAATAATCGCTTTTTCCAAATAATACAACATTGTTAATCGACAAAAAATATTGTTTAATTGCATTACAACGCAAAAACAACATTATAACATAAAATGGATGTCATCCAAAACTTGCCAAGTAGCTTCACTCCGTGCCATCCTCAGCAACCATTACCTGCCAACTGGAAAATGCATAAAAGTCAGCGTTGCTGAGTGAGTTCTAATTTTATAAATAAAATACTTTACTTTCGCTTAAAACCTTTCCTTTACTTTCATTTTTGATCACACATCATACATACACATAGATAATACTCATTATTATCTTCTATCATCATTCATCATCGTACGTCATTCGTTATCATTCATCATCATTCATTATCATTCATCATTATCTTTCACTTTCATCTGGACCAATGCCATGTGCTAACCCCACCATCATGCATAAAGCGGGTACTGGGCCGAAGTCTATAAATAGACTCCCATACATTGTGCCCGATGGCCTGACACCAGTACCTGGGTAAGCGACAAGGGTCCCACACGTCTGGTCAATCACAAGGATTAGACCCCTGTGTGCAGCCTATGAGGTAGCTAACCCGTACACAGTTGAGTTAACGACATTTCAAGTCGTGCACCTCCTTTCATTTGCTTGCAAGACTTTTCATTCATCCTTCCTTTCATGCATGCATTCATTCGTTCTTTACGTTCCACATTTCATTATCATTTACTTGCGCTTATCATTACATAATACTTTGCGTACATTAGCATAAACATACCACGTAAAGCCACAGAATAATACGTAATAAGAAACATAAAGAAACAGATCAAAATCATGCATAACATCATCATACACATCATACAATCATCATACATCATCCCGGGAACATTCCAAGTCATAGCCTAAAAACCCCTTTTTCCTAAAATTCAGAATAAATTCTAAGTCTTTAGGCGCATGGAAACTATGCAGGCGCATGGCCACTATGCGGGCGCATGGCCTCTCAGGCGCATGGGAACACTTAGGCGTATGGGAAAAACTTAGGCGCATGGGCAGGTTTTGGGCGCATGGGCACTATACGGGCGCATGGCCAACACTTAGTCATTTGGGCAACTTTCTAGGCGCATGGGCACTATGCAGGCGCATGGGCCTGACTTAGGCGCATAGGCACTTGGGCGTTTGGGCAAGTGGGCGCATGGGAACACTTAGGCGCCTGGGCATAATCCTAGGTGCATGGGCACTATTGGGGCGCATGAACTTACGCGCATGAGCAACCTGTTTTCTAACTAACATCATTTTCAGACTCCAAATCCATTTCTAACCTGTTATAAGCCTAGTTCCAACATACTAAGCATCATAAACAGGCATAAAATCATAAACATCATCAAAATCATTCCCGAACACACACCCACCCAACATAGCACATACACAATTATACGGGTACACACCCAATCATCATAAAAACATTATTTCATGCATTTCTAGCCCCAAAACAGTTAAAACATTTAAAAATGATGATCTAGAACTCACCTCTTGCAACTTTTGTGTATGACTTCTTCACACCCGAATGCACTATGAGTTCAAATACCTAAACAACCCAAAAACACACAACCGAACACATATAAAACATAAGCACATACCCGAGACTGAAAATCAGTCAAGAACAACCCAAAACATCAAAAACTAACCTGAAATCTACACTTCTCTTCTTCCTCTCTCTAGAACCCGAGAGTTTTCTGCTCTTTCTCTCTCTAGAAACCGTATGAAATGTTGATGTAACATGGGAGTAAGCGGCCATGTTACTTTTGTACAAAATATTATAAAATTTTGTCCTTTGTATACTTTTAACCCCTCAACTTGGGTTTTATGCTCTTCTTTCTTTTATTCTTCTTTTCTTTAAATTTCCGGGTGTTACAAGTCCACCCCCCTTATATAGGTTTCGTCCCCGAAACTTGTTACTCCTTGAATAGCTGAGGGTAATGTTGTCTCATCTCTTCTTTAGTCTCCCACGTAGACTCGGATCCCTTTTCTATGCTTCCATTGTATTACTGCCTCCACCTTGACCGGGTCTACCATAATCCCCCCGGGATTCACTACGTGAACCATAAATTGAACTTCGCGCAACCAGAACACGCACTTAGAGAACTTGGCATACAATTTCTCTCTTCTGAGCGTCTTCAACACTTCTCAAATGGGTCCGGCATGCTCCTCTTCGCTCCTCGAATAAACCAGTATGTCGTCAATAAACACAATCACTGACTTATCTAACATCGGCCGACACACTCGATTCATCAAATCCATAAAAGTAGTTGACGCGTTGGTTAAACCAAAAGACATGACGAGGAACTCGTAGTGTCCATAACGCGTGAGAAATGTTGTTTTAGGAATATCTTGTTCCTTCACCTTCAATTGATGGTAACCAGATCGAAGATCTATCCTCGAGAACCAACTAGCACCTTGGAGCTGATCAAACAAGTCATCAATCCTCGGTAATGGATATCGATTCTTCACTGTCAACTTGTTCAACTCACGGTAGTCAACGCACATCCTCATACTACCGTCCTTCTTCTTCACAAACAAGACTGGAGCCCCTAAGGAGAGATACTCGGTCAGATAAACCCCTTATCAAGCAATTCTTGCAATTGCTCCATCAGTTCCTTCATCTCGGACGGAGCCAATCGATATGGTGCCTTAGAAACAGGTTGGGCACCCGGTATCAGATCGATTTGGAACTCGATCTCGCGGTCCAGTGGCACACCTAGTAAATCTTCTGGGAACACGTCGGGAAAGTCACACACAACTGGTACGTCGGACAATTGTGGTACTGATGTGTCCACATCCTTTACGTAAGCCAGGGAGGCACTACATCCACGTTTCATGCACTTCTCCGCCACCACCATCGAAATCACCTTCGGGACCGTAGTAACTCGATCACCGTAGATCGTCACCAAACTCCCGTCAGGCGCTGTCAATTGGATCATCTTCTTGCGACACATAATGTTCGCCTCGTAGTCCACTAACCAATCCATTCCTAGGACTACATCAAACCCGCCTAAGGTCATCACAAACAGTCTAGCAGGAAACTTATGACCTTCTAATTCTATGTCATAGCCCTCTATCAGATTAGAAATCCTGGTAGACTTACCTATGGTAGTTTCTACATCGAAGGGCTCATCAATGCTTCTACTACTAACAGGCAAATTAGCACAGAAAGCAGTAGAAATAAAACTCTTACCAGCACCTGAATCAAATAACACAGAAGCAAGAGTTTGGTTTACTAGAAATGTACCTGACACAACATTGGGGTCCGTCCTAGCCTCATCCTGGGTCATCGTGAACGCTCTGGCGCTCGCTTTCCGCCCTTCATTCCTGATCGTCTTCTTTGCTCTGGAACCCTAAGCCCTTGGCTTCTTGCAGTCCCTGCTCATGTGACCATCTTCGCTACAGTTAAAACACCTCGCCACCCCATAATACTTTGCTATATGTCCCGTCCTCCCACACTTGAAACATACATTTGATCCCCATCTACACTCCCCCGTATGCCCCTTCCCGCACTTACCACATCTCTTCGTTTCCACACCGGATGTGGCTACACGTCGGTCAACCACCCTGGCAACCTTGTTGTTTGGAGTGACACCATCACGTCCAAACCTCTTCCCATTCCAGTTTCAGTCACCACCCCTTTTCTTGTTCACCTCGACCACAGCCACCTCCCTCTCGTCATATAGCCTTCCCGCCAAATCAACCACCGACCTGAACGTACCTGGTCGGGCGGCGATCATGTGCCTGCGGATATCCGCCGGCAAACCTGACTGTACCTCTTAATCTTTTGTGACACGGGTGTCACCTGATCCGGCACCAGCCTTGCCATCTCATTGAACTTAGTGGTGTACTGCTGGTGTGTCATGGTTCCCGCCTCCAGTTGCAGGAACTCCCTCTCAACTTTATCCAGTTCTCTGTGAGGACAGAACTCCTCAATCACCAACTTCTTCAGTTCACTCCACCTCATCCTTCCAATCGCCCTACTACCCTCGGCCTGGACAATGTTGTCCCACCAACATAAGGCCGAGTCTACAAACGAGTGAGTGGCGAACTTCA
Source organism: Flaveria ramosissima (assembly GCA_025215565.1). Classification (NCBI taxonomy): domain Eukaryota; kingdom Viridiplantae; phylum Streptophyta; class Magnoliopsida; order Asterales; family Asteraceae; genus Flaveria; species Flaveria ramosissima. The sequence goes on along the minus strand of CM046043.1, from coordinate 18,745,223 downwards.
CTTTCTGGTCCTCCCTGCACTCGCTGATATCAAGCACAACTTCCATCTCTCTTACCCATCGATGGGCAGCAGCAACATTACCATTTCCATCAAAAGTCAGGGGTTTACACCTCTGAAAGGCTCCATAGTTGCAACCCGTGCTGTTTCTGGCACAGCTTCTTCCTCCTCCTCTTCGTCACTAGAGACAACCGTCTCGGTCTCCGGCTGCTCCCTTTCTCCTCTCTTAAAGGTCATCTTCTTCTCCTTCTTTTCATCCTCCCGTACAGCTCTGATCACTTCGGTCTCCATAGACGGCAGGACCGTCTGCATGACCTGGTGAACCTCCTCAACAACAGCCTCCTTCACTAAGGCACTCAGATTGGCACTCTCATCCCTACCTTCCGGATGATGGGTCTCGGGCTCTTCATGAGCCATCTCAGCAGCCTTAGCCTTACCTCTCGTGACACGTGGTCCAGCACCACGTCCACCACGACCTCCACCTCGTGAAGCCTTTGAAGACCTGCCAGCATCCATCCTCTAAACACACTATAAGATTCAAACACCAACACGGTCATTCAAGGTAATAGCTCAGTTTATGTCAAGTATAGTAAGTCCCTAATTACAGTGGTCAGTTGTGATTAGCCATTTACTTTACTCTTCATACCCCAAGCATTTCCTATCCTGACTTCATCAGTATCCAAATCTACTAAAGGCACATAAATCAAATAACATGCGCACATAATACCGGTTAACATTAAAGAAAATACCTGATGGCACGTAGCTACTTGGGCTGGCATCCTTCCATTTCGTCCCATTCTTAGTTTAAGTTTAGGTTTTTGAAAATATTTACCCATTTCTCTTAAACTTTGGCTCTAATACCAACTTGTAAGACCCCGTTTCCGGAACACATACAGTAGGTAATCATTGCACATCATACTTAAAAATACATAACCTTTATTTAAACAACACGATGGAATCATTTAACTAAAACCATTTCATATATTAATAGTCGCTTTTGCCAAATAATACAACATTGTTAATCGATACACAATATTTTTTAACTGCATTACGACGCAAAAGCATCATTATAACATAAAATTGATGCCATCCAAAACTTGCCAAGTAGCTTCACCTCGTGCCATCCTCAGCAACCATTACTTTCCAACTAGAAACTGCATAAAAGTCAGCGTTGTTGAGTGAGTTCTAGTTTTATAAATAAAATACTTTACTTTCGCTTAAACCTTTCCATTACTTTCATTCTGTGAAGTCGGCTGGATCGGTAGACATCCGAGCATGTTCTTGACGGAAGGATAAACAACAGCAAAAACCAAGAGACAATCAATAACATGAACTATAATATAATGGTTTCATTGATAAAACCTAACGATTACAAGCTCGTTACAACATAAGAATCAAGACTCTAGGAAAGAGGAGATTGAGCATGACCTCCCCTCTCATCCGGCAGCCCTAGGCCCCGGGCAGACTCCCTCCCCAAACCCTTAAACTCTCTACACATTGAAACTGGTATATATAGGCCTCGGCCCATATTAGATGCGACTGGGCCCATTCGTGCGATTGGACCATGCGTATGGTTCAATCGTACGACTGGACCATGCGTATGGTTCAATCGTGCGACTGGACCATACTTATGGTTCAGTCTTACGAATGGCCAATCGCATCTCAGTCGCACGACTGGCCCATTAGCAAGGCTCAGTCTCATGACTGAGTCTCATTCGCATATGCTCCTACGAATGACCCAGTTTCATGTGTTTACAACATATCAGGTGTATTACATTAAGCCTAGACTATTCGACAAGCGACGGACACACTATATATGACAATATATGCTCCAACAAATTCCCCCTTGGACGTTGCTTGCGAATAGTAGATAACACCTCTTACAATCTTCAGTTAATCTTTGCTCTGGTTGTCAATAGAATCAAACGAAAGCCATATTAGCCAACGTTGCCGATCCGTCAGGTTGCTACAAACATCCTTGAAAATGAATTTAGACACAATAGCTTTCGTTTACTTTGCAAAACACCATCATAGCAGCAAGATTCCCCATATGACTGATTTTTCTAGATAATGACATGAATAGTTTTCCATTGCTTCAATCTTCACACAGGCTAACTTGATTAACATTAACACCTGCAGAAACTCCCCCTCACGTTCAGCATATCCCAATATATAAACGTTGTGCTCTCTTGGCGTCTTCATACGGTGTATTGGGCAAAAGGTTGAAGGTTCTAATCCACAGCTGACAATATCAAAAAATTCAGCATGCACGAAGATTCATCATCGGAAACCGATTCACATCATCACTTTCTGATTGTGTCTTCACTTTCTCTATACATGGATTCCCCCTAAGAATGAGAATCCTCTTTGTGCGGATAGATATAACTTGATAGGCCCATAAGTAGTCAGATGCTCCTGACTACCCCACAAAATCAGCACCAATTGCTGACATCTTCTCTCCTCTCTTTCGTGTTCCAAATACATTCACCTATTTTGGAAGTCCGACGAATAATGGGGTATACATCGAACTTGTTTGACAAAAGAAACTCAGGGTGAATGTGCTTTGCTCATCCTCAAATCTGTTCAAGAAGCAGTTCCAGACTCTTTTTTTTTTGTCTGGAACAAATGCGAATAAGTCGATGCGGATGGCTCATTCGTGCGATTGAACATACGACTGGTCCAGTCGCACAATTGAACATACGACTGGTCCAGTCGCACGAATGGTCCATTAGCATGGTCCAGTCGTACGAATGATCCATTAGCATGGTCCAGTCGTACGAATGGTCCATTCGCATGGCCGAGTCGCATGAACGGGTCTGCATGCAGATTTTCAGATCTGCAGCCGCCTGGGCTGCCCAAAACCCTAATCTGATGAATTTTACGTGAAGTGAATCAAGATAGACATCATCAGATTCGCAAGGGTGATAGGAACGTGGTTTCGAGTTCGATTTTAGCATAGAAACACCACACGTAACCAGATCTGAACAAAACACGAAGAACACGAAGTGGGTTTAACATCAAGATCTGAAATTTGATCCAGAAATCAAGAGCTCGGGTTGCTAGAATGATTGTTAGATCATTCCAGCAGTAACTGGCTCTGATACCACTTGTTAGGATCTAGTATTTGAACGAAACACCAAATGATTAACGTGTTAACCAAACCAAATAGTGTGTCATTGGATCGGTAGACATCCGAGCATGTTCTTGACGGAAGGATAAACAACAGCAAAACCAAGAGACAATCAATAACACGAACTATAATATAATGGTTTCATTGATAAAACTTAACGATTACAAGATCGTTACAACATAAGAATCAAGACTCTTGGCAAGGGGAGATCGAGCATGACCTCCCCTCTCATCTGGCAGCCCTAGGCTCCGGGCAGACTCCCTCCCCAAACCCTTAAACTCTCTACACATTGAAACTGGTATATATAGGCCTCGGCCCATATTAGATGCGACTGGGCCCATTCGTGCGATTGGACCATGCGTATGGTTCAATCGTACGACTAGACCATGCGTATGGTTCAATCGTGCGACTGGACCATACTTATGGTTCAGTCTTACGAATGGCCAATCGCATCTCTCAGTCGCACGACTGGCCCATTAGCAAGGCTCAGTCGCACGACTAAGTCTCATTCGCATATGCTCCTACGAATGACCCAGTTTCATGTGTTTACAACATATCAGGTGTATTACATTAAGCCTAGACTATTCGACAAGCGACGGACACACTATATATGACAATATATGCTCCAACACATTCGTGATCAAATCTCATACATACACATAGATAATACTCATTATTATCTTCTATCATCATCATCGTACGTCATTTGTTATCATTCATCATCATTCATTATCATTCATTATTATCTTTCACTTTTATCTCGACCAATGTCATGTGCTACACCCCACCATCATGCATAAAGTGGGTACTGGGCCAAAGTCTATAAATAGACTCCCATACATTGTGCACGGTGGCCTGACACCAGTACCGGGGTAAGCAACAAGGGTCCCTGGTCAATCATAAGGATTAGACCCCTGTGTGCAGCCTATAGGGTAGCTAACCCGTACACAGTTGAGCTAACGACATTTCAGAGTCGTGCACCTCCTTTCATTTGCTTGCAAGACTTTTCATTCATCCTTTCTTTCATGCCTACATTCATTCGTTCTTTACGTTCCACTTTTCATTATCATTAACTTCCGCTTATCATTACATAATACTTTACGTACATTAGCATAAACATACCACGTAAAGCCACAGAATAATACGTAACAAGGAACATAAAGAAACATATCAAAATCATGCACAACATCATCATACACATCATACAATCATCATACATCATCCCCGGGAAAATTCCAAGTCATAGCCTAAAAACCCTTTATCCCAAAATTCAGAGTAAATTTTAAGTCTTTAGACGCATCAAAACTTTGCAGGCGCATGGCCACTATGCGGGCGCATCGCCTCTCAGGCGCATGGGAACACTTAGGCGTATGGGAAACACTTAGGCGCATGGGCACTATACGGGCGCATGGCCAACACTTAGTTATTTGGGCAACTTTCTAGACGCATGGGCACTATGCAGGCGCATGGGCCTGACTTAGACGCATGGGCACTTGGGCGTTTGGGTAGTTGGGCCCATGGGAACACTTAGGCTCATGGGCATAATCCTAGGCGCATAGGCACTATTGAGTCGCATGAACTTAGGCGCATGAGCAACATGTTTTCTAACTAGCATCATTTTCAGGCCCCAAATCCATTTCTAACATGTTCTAAGCCTAGTTCTAACATACTAAGCATCATAAACAGGCATAAAATCATAAACATCATCAAAATCATTCCCGAACACACATCCACCCAACATAGCACATGCACAATTATACGGGTACACACCCAATCATCATAAAAACATTATTTCATGCATTTCCAGCCCCAAAACAGTTAAAACATTTAAAAATAGGGATCTAGAACTCACCTCTTGCAACTTTCGTGTATGACTTCTTCACACCCGAATGCACTATGAGTTCAAACACCTAAACAACCCAAAAACACACAACCGAACACATATAAACACATAAGCACATACCCGAGACTGAAAATCAGTCAAGAACAACCCAAAACATCAAAAACTAACCTGAAATCTGCACTTCTCTTCTTCTTCTCTCTAGAACCTGAGAATTCTCTGCTATTTCTCTCTCTAGAAACCGTATGAAATGTTGATGTAACATGGGAGTGGGCGGCCATGTTACTTTTGTACAAAATATTATAAAATTTTGTCCTTTGTACACTTTTAACCCCTCAACTTGGGTTTTATTGCTCTTCTTTCTTTTATTCTTCTTTTCTTTAAATTTTCGGGTGTTACATAATTGATACAACTTCTACAAAAGAAGTCTCATTAGAATTTGGTTCACATCCCGGGCCAATATACACAGCTTCATTCTCTCCAATACACATGTCTACCACCCAGGATAAGATGTTCCTGTCACAAAGACAGTGGAGACTGATGTGTTTACAATAACATTTGACCCATATCCTTTATACCAAGAGGTTGATCCTAGGGAGGAAAGGATTAATATGGACGAGGCTGTCTGTACTACTGATCCATCAATTGATCAACAGTACAGAGATAACATAAATAAGACCTCAACCATGACAACTCACCTTGAATATGTCTGTTTGGAGTCATTCTTTGAGGAGAGGAATCCAGGGTACCAAAAAACCATATCTGGTGGTAAGGGTGCATAGACTAGGCCTCGTACCTCATCTCCCAAAGATTCCACAACTGTGGATGAGGGACGTATGAAACAAATTGATGAATTGATGGCCCAAGACCTTGATCTTGCATAACGACTGACATTCCTACAAGAAGAAAATGCAAGATTGCGGGTGTATGCTAAAGAAGCAATGTTTCTTGAATTTGGCATCTGTCTGCTGAAGTCTTCGGCAGATAGAGTATCTGAGTTGGAAACTCAACTTAGAACTCTATAGCAACAAGCAGCAAGAGTTGTAACCCTTAAAGAACAACTAACAGCTATTCAACAAGCTGCTGCAAAGCAGCAAAGGCAATGGATCTTGAGAACAAAGTTGACCATCTTTAGGAGACCATTGACCTTTAAAAATCCATCATCCTGAGTCTTCAATCTTTAGCACCACAAGAACCTTTGGATGTGCCTTCTCCGATCACCTTAGTGTCATCTGGAATCTTAGATGATGTTACCAAAAAGGGGGGAGATGAGCCTAAAGAAGCTGAGGACATCCTTTAGAGATTGGCTACTCAAGTCATTCAAGCAACACAACCGATCTCCTTCTTTTCACAATGGACTGATCTGTGTGAGCCCCTATCAGAAGCTGAAATCAACTTAAATAACCTTCGTGATAGGTATGGCTATGATAGTGAAGAATAAAAGGAAATTGAAGCCCGAAGAGTAGTGAGGAGATTGAATTAAAAGGTTCAATTTGGGAAGAGGAAGATGGCTTGACTAAGAAATTCAGCACTTCTTCCTTGCTCTCTCTAAAACGAAAAAAATCTGATGAAGAATTATTAAAGAGAGAGCTAGTGCTTGGATTAGAAGCCTCTCCCAAACTATCTGCTGAAGATAAAGCACAACAGCTAAAAGTACTTCTAGAAGCTTCTTAAGTACTAAACAAGTCAAGTATTGGTGCAGCTGCTACAAGTACTATACAAGAGACTCCTTTGGTAGAAGAGTGCTCTTAAAAGATGATGGTCTACATAAGACGCACCCAGATCATGGATGATGACTTGAAAAGACATGGAGTGACTCTTGAGGCAGAACCTACCCAACTTCATACGGATGCACCTAAGTTTGAACGCTGAAAATCAGCTGAGGTTATATTTGGCCAACCGAAGGTTAAAATTAAAGCGCAGTTAACTCTGAGGTGAACGTAGAGACTGATGGCCCATAAATTACTAATGAGGCTGAGAGAGCTCAAACAACTGCTGATGATCCCAATTCAGCTAGTATGGCATCAGGTGTAACTCTTAGGCCTTTGGCAGTCAGACTTACTAAAGTCTCTACCTCTGACAAAAGAAAGAGACCTATGATTGCTGAAGAGGAGATAGAAATTGAATCATAAAAATTAAAGGCCAGATTTCTAATAACCAAAAAGATGGAGTTGTTTTCATAAAAGGCTGAAGAAGATGTGATAGTTCTGAAGGCAGGCAGATCTCATAAATTCACAGTAAAAAGAATATCATTGGACTAATCAAGAGTGTAAAAGATTCAAGAACTACGAGAACTGCATCTAGAGAATTCAACCATGGTGGTGAACCCAACAGAACAATCTTAAAAGCTCCACCTAGATCAAAGACCAAAGCTGTCAAGAAAGTGCTATCCAAGTCATCCAAGTCATCCAAGCCATCTGCCGAAAGCACTCAAAGAACAATAGCTCAGCAGGCTTCAACAGCTGCAATTGCCGAACTCAAACCCATGATCTCTTCTATAAAGAAGGAGAAGAAAGATGAAGAGAAATGTCTCCTAGCAGCTCAACTTGAGTTGAAAAGATATAATTTTGATGAGATCATGGAGTGGAGCACTATTGAGATCAAGTCAAAGTTGATAGCTGCAACTCGTGTTGAGATGGAGAAAGCAGCCGAGTCAGCTAGAAAGAAAAGGTTTGAGTCAGAGAAGAAGAAAGGTGAAAAAGTTTAGCAATAGTTCAGGGATAAGTAGCAGATGAAGCAATTTCTTAGATACTATGGTTTCTCTAGCAGACAAGTAGGACCAATGAGTATGTCAACTCTTGATCTGAATATAAGAGGAATCAATAAAAATGTTGTTGCTTCAGAGCTTCTAAAGCTTGAACAAGCCAGGGAGCAATGGGAGAGACAACATGCTAAGTCAAAGAAAATCACTTAAAAGTCCTCCCATCTGCCGACCAGGACTCCATCATCCCCTGACTCTATATCAATTGTTTATGATGATAAGAAGCCTATTTCTTCAATCCTTGCTAAGAAGACAAGAGCTCCACAGAAAATATTAAAGGCAAGGATTGTTGACCTAGAAGTTGAGGAAAAGATACTACAAGGCACTAAAGTGTAGGCAGCTGAATATGTTACTGGGATGAAGAAATTTGTTGTCAAGAGGGAAAATGGAGAGATCATCTAGTACGATCATGAAAATGAAGTACTTGATCTACCTTTTGACATCTTAGAGCAAATTGCTGGGTATTTTAGCATTTTTGGATGTAGGAATGACAAGTCCAAAATGTTGATGCATAAAGTACTCATCTTAGTCAACCCTGATGCCGGTGAATAAGTCCTTGAAACTCCACTATCATCACATGATCCCATACTAGAATGGGAGTGGGAATATGATCAGAAAAAGAACACTTACTTAATCACCATATTAGCAACTGGAAGAGTAGCTTACTTACGGTTTGAGATAACTGGCTTAGCTAGGCTGAGACTAAGGAACCCAAGTAACGACCCTGAGGCAAGAGAAGTGGAAAAGGTTTTGATGAAGATCTATAACTCCTATCTTAAAAGATCAAAGTAGGCTTTAGAGCACAGAAAGAATAAAATAGAATCTAAAGCTGCTGAAACCATTCCATCTGTCAAACCCAGCAACCAACCAACTTCGCCTCCTCATACTTCACCACCTGCTCAAACCACTGAAAAGGATTCTCCACAATCCCAGCAAGCCACTAACATAGCCAAATCCCCTACCCAAAACCAATCTGAAGAGTCAGCGATTGCAGTGAACATCATTGATGTTACTGAAACAGTTAGACATGGAAGTGAGCATCTTGAAAAAGAAGAAAACAGTTCAATTGCCAATCAACAGATAACTCCATTATTTGCTGATTGATTGCTGCTGAAAACAAGCATGTCTGTGCCGACGACTATTGTGTTTCACCTATAGGAGAGAACATAGTACTGAAGTTGTCAACTCCGATACACTGATTACCTGTTTAACTGTAGCATCTGAACATAAAATAGTTTTTCATTGTTTAGTATAAAAGTATTCACACTTATATAGTTGAGGCTAGCTTTCTAAGCCAATGTATCTGTCGAATTATAATCTTTGTACAAAACAGATTAATCAAGTGAATACTTTGAAAGAACTTATTGTGTTTATCTTTACTTTAAGTATTTGTGTTGTGATGGTAAGTAACTAAGTTACTAATCTTAGAAGAAGTTATTGTTTGTCATAACCAACCCGATCCAACATTAGTCTTCAATTTGGTTTCATAATTGGTTTTTCGTGTTACTTTTGGTTGGTCGGTTTCAAAAATATCAAATGTGGTAACCGGTTTGGTTTGCGGTTTATACCAAAACCAATCATATAAATCGCCCACCAGACCTTTAGATTTTACTATATTTTATATTTTAGATATTGAATATTAAATATATCCAACTATTTATATTAGTTTAATTAAACTAGAATTACATCATGCGTATTGCAGCTTTCCCACGTCAACTTCTGCATATCTTTCCTGATTTTAATTAAATAATAGTTAATTATTCTTTGATTATAATTTTTATCTCTATTTTCACTTACAATACTCATAACAAATATAAATTAATAGATATGAGGATGGATAATGGCCCTTAAATATAATAGATGGTTATGGTTTTTCTTAAAAATATAAGGGCTTACATGTTTGTTTGTGTTTACCCTATAATTTAAAGACAATGATAAAGATAAGAAAGTTAATGTGAATGCTTAAACAATATGATCACGTTTGGTATGCAAGAATGAGTGGCAAAACGGAATAAAACGTTAAGACTAAATGAAAAAAAACATGTCTAGTTGGCGAAGGGAATAAAATAGACCATTACATAAGTAAGCACATTCACTCTAAATACACCAAATTCATTCCATCCACCAACCAATCTTTTTTTTCATTCAATTTATTCTTCCATCCTTAGCCGCCATCACCATCACATATCAACCACCACCACAACAACCACCACCACCGGGCACCACCACCGGCCACCAACAACATCATGCCCACTACCACTGGCAACCGCCACCAGCCACCTCCACCACCGATAATCACCACCACCATTAGTTGTCACCACCATATTCACTTTTGTATTCAATTCATTCGTCTTTTCCTACCTAACAAACAACAGAAAATAATAATTCATTCTATTCTCATCTGATAACCAAACATTACAATAGAATGTAATTATTCATTTCATTTCATCATTCTTTTCATATTCTCATCCATTCATTATTTTATCCATTTAATTACCTCATACCAAACACACTCTATGGACTATGATTAAAAACCTCGTTAATAATTTTATTTTCTCTCTTTAGTCAATAAACCGGATCAAGCGGTTCACCCGAAATACAACACAAGGCCCTTATTAAACCGCCGTCACCAAATTCCGAAACCCTACATAAACCCTGAACCATCATCTGCAATCGGTTTTCTACATTCACCAAAATGAACCCTCAATCCATCTTTCTTCTTCTTCAAGCTTCAATTCACCTATAGATTCTATAACTTTGATCGAAGAATCACACATACATCTCTTCAAACCAATTAGTTAACATCAATGGCGAAAACTTCTGGTTCAGGGCTCTTCAACTTTCCCCCATTCTCTTCTCCGTCGCCGTCGCCGTCGCCGGCGCCGGCCTCCGGTGGTCCGGTTGACCCTAAGTCATCTCCACCGCAAAATGACGCACAGGCGCCTCAGCGTGTGCGTAACGACAACCCGAGAACGACATCCGCAGGGTTTGATCCTGAGGCGTTGGAAAGAGGTGCTCAAGCTGTTAAGGAAATTGCTAAATCTAAGGAACCTAAAAAGGTTGATTCTTGATATAGTTTTTGTTTTTTTTTTTTTTTGCTGTTTTGATCTGTTGTATAGTATTTGCAGTGAATTGAGCTTCGTAGATGATAATTTGTGGTGTTGGTGGTGTTTTCAGGTTTTTGAGTTGATGAAGAAGCAGGAAGAGACGAGGCAGGTGGAATTAGCAGCTAAAATGGCGGAGTTTAAAGCGATGCAAGCTCAGTCAGAAACTGTAAGTTTGGCATTGCCACTGGTTTCATGATGATTTTAAGATGCATATTTTTCATAAATGTGAAGTGGAGTCTAGAGAATTTGTGTAGTTTTTGTTTATTTGAAGGCTTAATCAAGTGTTTGGTTGATTGGTTTTGCTTTATTCTTGTTTTGACTAATTGTGTTTCATCTGCAGCTAAAATGCTGCTTAAAGTGTATACGTCTATGTGGGCATGTTGTTATGTTTAACTTGATAGCATTTGTCCTTGAATGAATTGGAAGTGTTATGAATCTACAAGAATCTTTTATACCAATGTGAGGAATTGCTTGAGGATTAGAATATTAGTAGGCAACACCTATTGAACTTAAAAGTTTGTCTCGTATGAAGCTGAGACGCTTGAGGATCTTACTTAGGGATAGGACAATGGCAAATAACTTCCTTAATGACTTAAACATTATGTTTCTTTATTTGTTGATTTAGGAAACAATAAAAAGATCATTTCTGGTGTAATTTTATGCCCATTTACATTTTTAATTTAGATATTAGTTCTTGGCGCTTCTCCTACAATGTGAAAGTAAAATCCAAGTTAGATAATTTGATGAATTGCAAAAACATTTTAGTCAAAGAGTACAGCTTTGCTTATAAAATAGATTGGTCATCTTTGTATTTTAATCTTTATTTATCATCAAATATGCCTTTTCTTTATTATTTTTATTTTTCTTTGTTAACACAGGTTTATGTGAACTCTTTGTTTTGCATTCTTTGAATGTTCTTGTTCATTATGTTTTCTAGGAGAGGCAAAAAGTGATATATGAGGAACAGAAAAAGCTTGCTCAGCAACAAGCGCAAATAAAATCACAGATGGCTCGCTATGAGGATGAGCTGGCAAGGAAAAGAATGCAGGCATGTTGGCTCTATGTTTGTTGTTTTTTTTTCTGTAATTGTTCATATTAGCATGAAGTAAAATGATAATTATTTTTCAGACTGAAAATGAGCATCACAGAACAAGAAATCAAGAGCTTGTAAAAATGCAAGAAGAGTCATCAATTAGGCAAGAACAAGCTAGAAGAGCAACAGAAGAGCAAATTCAAGCACAAAAAAGACAAACAGAAAGAGAGAAAGCTGAGATTGAGAGAGAAACTATTAGGATTAGGGCTATGGCTGAAGCAGAAGGAAGAGCCCATGAAGCTAAATTGGCAGAAGATGTGAATAAACGGATGCTGATAGAACGTGCAAATGCAGAAAGAGAGAAATGGGTTTCTGCAATTAACACTACTTTTGAGCACATCGGAGGTACGTGTTTATAGTTTCATAAATGGCTTCATTAATCCTAAAGTGGATTAAAAAGGTCTTGAACCCACAACCACTAGCTGGCCTTATACTAGTTAAAAAGGAGGGGGTAGTTTAGCCCATGTTCATATGCATGGTTAAATTCAGGTAATGTTCTATATTTATGGGTCAAATTGGTAAAATTATAAAATTAGCTAGAAAGGAAACAGGTCAAATGGGTAGATTCTTACCCGTAGTGTATTTTTAAAGTCTAAACTCCCCTAAAGCAGTTCACTCAAAAGTAAGATTATTGTTGAATCAATATAATTTCTCATGGAGAGTGTTTTATGTAATTTTTACTTTTAAACAAGGTCAAATGGGCAAAAAAGAAAGAAAATAGATAGAGGGGAGAATTGTTGAAATAGTTGCTCCAACGGTATTTGTAATGCATAAACTCTCCTAAATCATTTTTATTGAAAAAAATAGATCATTATTGAATCCATACAAGTTTGTAATTGTATTTAACTTATCAACTTCTTATAAGAAGTGCAATTTTCGAACAAAAATTCTTTCTGGCAGCCTGAACTTGTTTAGACTTTAGACACATACCTTGTTACCCAACCTGCCAAACCAGGCAACCCCCAAATTTGCCAACTTCGTTTAAGTTTTATGTTTACCTATTATCTGCTTTCTGATTGTGGCAAGTAACTACTTTTTTTAGGGGGATTGCGGGCAATATTAACTGATCAGAACAAGTTGGTAGTAGCTGTTGGGGGTGTCACAGCTCTTGCTGCTGGTATCTACACAACAAGGTACACACCCTGACATGTATTTTTGGTTCTCCTTTTAATATTTTATTTATGTTTCATAATTATAAACTGTTGTCATATTATAATGCAGAGAAGGCGCTAGGGTGGTCTGGAGCTATGTGGACAGAATATTGGGGCAACCTTCACTGATCAGGGAATCTTCTAGAGGAAAGTATCCGTGGTCAGGCTTTTTTAAACGTGGCCTGAGTACTCTGTCACGTGGCAGTCAAAACGGGCCAAGTTCTCAGAATGGGAATGCCTTTGGTGAAGTTATTCTTAATCCATCTCTTCAGAAGAGAATTCAGCAGTTAGCTAATGCAACTGCCAATACAAAATCTCATCAGGCACCGTTTAGGAATATGCTCTTTTATGGCCCGCCAGGAACAGGGAAAACAATGGCAGCCCGAGAATTAGCTAAAAAATCGGTATCATTTTTAGCCTTTTCTTTCATTTTTAGTTTTCCGTATAAATACATGTTGCAGGATTTTCTCAATTGAGTTGATTTGGGTTGTGTTGTATCTCAAACGGGTCAAATGGAAAATTAGCTAAAAGGGGAACAAGTCAGATGTGTTATGAAAATTGTCCAAGATCTGCTTTTAATGCATACAACCTCTTAAAACGGTTTATATAACAATTTTGGATTGTGATTGTAATAACCTTTTTCAACTGGTCTCCCACTCACCCTACCCCCATGTGTCCATGCTTTTCTTATATGGTTTCATATTTCTCAGGGACTTGATTATGCATTAATGACTGGTGGAGACGTTGCACCATTAGGTTCCCAAGCTGTTACAAAAATACATCAATTATTTGATTGGGCCAAAAAATCCAACAGGGGCCTATTGCTTTTTATTGATGAAGCAGATGCCTTTTTGTGCGAGTAAGTAACTATTCTTATTAAATTACTAAAATTACTGGCATGTGTTAATTAACCTAAGAGCAACTCCAATGTCTGCACCAGAAGTTCACACCATTTTGGTGTAAAAAACATCTTTTCGGTATAAGCTTGTACCAAACTTTTACACTAAATTCTTTTGTGCTTGATGATTTTGATTTACCATTTAATTTGTTTCAGTTAAATTCTTTACGTAGAAATCTGAAGAGACATAAGTTCAATTTGATGATTTTTCTTATATATAAAATTCAACAACTTGGAATTAATATAACTGTGCGTGTATCAAATTACAATTATCTTATCATATTTTTTTTAAAATTAAATTTTTGTTAAATATTCATTAAATATGTGAATCAATCAAGATATTGTGAATGGTTTTGAACACCATTCACACATTCTGGTTTTTGGTGCATTCATTAGAAATGACCTAAATACTACATTGATACAGCTATTGACATAAATTGTTGTTGTTATGTTTTTTTTAAAGGCGGAACAAAACTTATATGAGTGAAGCTCAAAGGAGTGCCCTAAACGCCCTCCTGTTTCGAACCGGTGACCAGTCAAAGGACATAGTCTTGGCTCTAGCCACAAACCGACCTGGTGATCTTGACTCAGCTGTCGCAGACCGTATAGACGAAGTTCTAGAGTTCCCATTACCTGGTGAAGAAGAAAGATTTAAACTATTAAAACTTTATCTGGACAAATATATTGCTAAAGCTGGCGCAAGAAAGCCAGGGTTATTTTCGAAGTTTTTTCAAAAACAACAGCAGCAGATTGAAATCAAGGGCCTAAATGATGATATAATTAGGGAAGCTGCTGCAAAAACTGATGGATTTTCTGGAAGAGAGATTGCTAAACTTATGGCAAGCGTACAAGCTGCTGTTTATGGAAGTGAGAATTGTGTTCTTGATCCAGCATTGTTTCGCGAAGTGGTTGATTATAAAGTTGCAGAACATCAGCAGAGGCAGAAGCTGGCTGCTAACGACGGTGGTGGTGGTGGTAATAAGTAGTTGTTTTGGTGGCGTTTTGCGGTGGGCAGGTGAGTTATCTGCTTTTGTGTCATTTTGATATCAGTGAAGAATATCAATTCAGTACATCTGATAAAAGTTTTATTGATATACAAACCTGAAGTACTATTAATTGAGGTTTAACAATCTTTGTATTAGTTGAGGAATTGATTTATGTTTAGGAAGATCAGTGTATCTTTTGTTTCTAGGCAAAGGTTATTGCAATAAGATGAGGGTTTTTGTTTCCAATGCTTTGATTAGGTAAGATGGTATTCGGCTCGAGTAGGCGGTTTTCAAGAGGGTTAAAGACAAAGAACTGGTGAAATATGATTTCGACATAAAGACTTCCATTAGAGAGACTTAATTGTTACCACCCTTAAAAGAAGGGGTGTTTATGGTCTGGTTTTGACATTTAGATCAAACTTTAAGCTAAACCGTGGTTTCAGACCATTTTAAACCAAAGCTAAATCAAATCAAACGGTTACTAAATATATTGATTTGGTTTTATTGTTTGTGTTTATTGATAGAATTATAATAGGAAGTTATAAATTTCATCAAAATAAAGAATTAATAACGTTTCAATACTTGAAACTCAAAAGATTGGATCCCTTTGTTATTTGGGAAATGTTCAAATAAAAAGTATTTTAAAACTAAAAAGTGTAAGAAATAATTTCAATTATTCATCTTCTTAGTTAATGGTTGAGATCAAATTATAGGGAAAAGTTTGTTAGAAGAATATTTCAGAAATAATCACTTTTGTTGACTTTTTAAAGTTCTCTTATTTTTTAAAAACATTTAGAACTTTTATGTATGACATTATTTTTTTATATAAAAGTTATACAATCAAAACGAGCATTTTTTTATCTTTAAATGAGTGCATTATTTTATATAAAAAGATAGAATTATTTATTTGTTTTAAAGCTCATATCTTGTTATCGTGTTTTTAGTGCATTTCATTGTGTTTTTTTGTTAGTTATTGTGTTTTTTAAAACTATTGTGTTTTTATAAAATGATGAATTTTTAATATAATGATAGAATAACATTGTTATGTATCTCTAATATGTAAAACATAATAATAAAGTAACAACTAATTAATCTAATACATTAAAAACAATGACAAAATAACACAATGTCTCATTGTGTCTTTTGATCGTTATTGTGTTATCTTGAATGTTATAAGTTTTGAAAAGTGCATTGGTGAAATAACATAATTTTGTAATTTAATGGTAAAATACAATGATAGATATCAAAATTAACACATAATGTAATTTTCAACACTATGAGTTTTGAAAAATACATTTGTGAAAGTATATCATTATGTACTTTTATTGTAAAACATAATGATAGATAACAACAAGTATATAATTGTTTAAGCAAAGCTCTATCATGTGTATGGTGCAACTAAAGGTGTTCATCGAGTTTGAATTTGAGCTAATTAAACTGAATTATTTGAATTTTGAAATTTTAAGGCTCTGTTTATATTCAATTTACATTCGAAATATATTCAAATAAACTGTTTCATTTCACCTTTATATTAACTTTTCTTTAGCTCAAGTGGTTAGGGTAAGGTACGTAAAACAATCAAAATTTTCTTAGCCTAGGGGTTTTCCTAGTTGTGGGTTTTCCTGAGAGGGTTGGGGTGCGATCTTGGCTGGAAAACGGATAGGTGAACCTGATTAAGATAACCATCATTCTCTGAAGCAGGGTTTTGTATTTGCCGTTCAAAAATAAATAGCAAATATTAAATTTTAAATATTGAAGTAAAGAGCCATTGCGTTTCATATGCCTGGAACAACCACTGTCAATGATCCATACATTTCTATTGGTCTTTAGCTGATCCTGCACAAAAGAGATGGTTAGTTACATTTGGAAACCCAAGCCTTGTTAGTCTTGGGCTTAGCAAAAGAAGTTGAAGGCAATGCAACGGTAATTGATCCTATTTTTAGATTTGAATGATCATTTGCTGATGTTGATGAAGAACTTTCAGTCACATGGTCTTTCTCTGTCTTCAACACCACCTTTTGAAACTTAGACTTGACCTTCAACACTTCGGAAGTTTTGACAACTTCAGAAGTTTTGGAGACTGGGCCTTCGGAAGATCTTGTTAACACTGTAGCAAGCTTCAGTGCTTCGGAAGTATTCCTTTTTTCCGAGACCAACTTTTCTTCCGAAGGCAAGTTTTCACTTGTCTTATTCTTCATTTTGGAGCTTCCGAAAGGAAAAGATTTTCCTTCCAAAGCTTGCTTCTTTTTCATCTTCTCAGAAGTTTCATTCTTAGTCATATGGACAGTACTTTTTGGATTGTAGAGTCAATCCTTAGCAAGATGAGAAGTACTACCACACATGACACAATCCATTTTCTTCCTTCTGAGAGTCTTCCTTTGAGAACAAGACTGAACTTGATCACTTTCCTTCTCCATCTTCATCTTTGCAGATGATATAGCAATTCTTTTAGGGTGAGAACTACTTTTGGAGCTGGATGGTTCAGGTTGTGTAGCAGTGGTACACAACTGATCAGCCTTCTTCATGATGCTGGGATGATTTGGACATGAACTAGAACTCCTGGTACTAGAGTTCAAGTTTGAGTCTTCAGCCTTAACCACCTCAAAACCTACAGAGATAAAGACTTGTTTCTGCATAGAATTAAAGGTGGCCTTGATCTCTTGAGCCTTCTTTGACTTCCTCTTGGCCTTTCTGATCAAGTTCTTCCTTCTAGACTTGGTCATCCTAACTCTTTTTCTCTCCTCAGGAGAATAGTGACCCTTGTTAGGATGCTCTTCTTCACTCTTCCTAGAGTCATCCTTCACTATTCCCTCTTCATCCTTTTTACTCATGAGGTCTATGAGTGGAAGCTCATCTTCACAAGTTCAACACCTAGGAGATCTTACAAACAATATTGTGTGTGGAGGAGCTATCTCAGTAGATCCCAGTCCCTGCTTATTTTGATAACAAACTTTTGCATGCAAGGATGAGGATATTATAATCTTGAAGGTCTCTTCTTCAAGAACACATTTTTCTGCATTGGCTTTGCTGATCACAAGCTCAGCCTGGTATTTAGTTAACTTAGTTATGAGGTCTTTGATTTGAGTCTTGTAGTTGGTGTGTTCATGTTTAAGAGTTGAAATGATTTTCTCTAAATCTTCTATTTTAAGCATGTAATCATTCTCAGCTCTTTTGAAATAAATTTTAAGATATTTAAAGACTCAAGATCAGATCTCATCTCTAAGTTATAGAACCTATATCTGTTAACTTTTGTAATGCATTCAGGTGTATAGAGATGTTCCAATACCTTGGCTTCATTATGGTCACCCATTAGTGCTTGATTTGGAGATGCATTTTCCACCTGAAAGCTCTAGTCAAAGCCTCCTTCTTCAGCAGCAACTGCAGCTTGCTGCTTTGGCTTCTCATTCTGGTTGGCTTTATTAGTGTAGTTTGGTCTGGTTTGTGCTTGGCCACCATTTGTCCTTGGTGCCTTGCGTTCTCTAGCAAAGTGTCCTATTTGGTTACAGTTATAACACTTAACTTTCCTTTTATCCAGCCCAAATTTTTCACTGGCTATAATGCTGGGAAACTTTCTCCATGTCCTCTTGTAGAACTTCTTGGCTCTGTGAGTGAGAAGAGCCATTTGCTGAACTATCTCCATGTATTCCAGATCATGTGGATGGATACAGTTAAGATCTTCAATGGTGAATAGAAAGTTGTTTGTGCTTTCATCAGCAGACACAAAGGCTTGTGAAGAGCTTGTCGCTTGGAATGGGCTCCCTTGAGTGTAGGTTTCTCTTGGTGTCTCCGGGAAGGTGATGAAATGACCCTTTTGTGAGTTGTCAGGATATCAGATGAGATGATGTTGTGGTTCTCTGCAATCCCTTTCAACCATATGAAGGGCAAAACTCTGCTGATTGTTGGAGTTACCTGATGGATTTTGCATATTCATCTCCATCTGGTATCCACTAAAAATACCATACAACTCTGTAAGAGTAAGAGTCTTAAGGTTCTCAGTTCTCTTGATAACAACACAATAATGTGTCCATTGTCTAGGAAGATAGGACATGAACTTCCTTACAATGTCCCTGTTTTCAAAAGTTACTCCAACATCCATTAGAGTATCCACAATCTCAACATACCTGAAGTATTGTTGAGTCATGGTTTCACCTATTTTGTAGGTGAAGTTTTCAAATTGCTGCTTCAAGAGGTCCTTCTTGTTCACTTTTGCTTCAGTGGACCCCTCATACATGAGTTTTAGTGCATCCCATAGTTGCTTAGCAGTTTTGCACTTCTTGAAGCCCTTGTCTATGGAGTTTGGAAGAGCAGTTTGAAGGACAGTCATGGCTTTCTGATCTATGTCAATCTTCTTTCTATCTTTTTCAGAATAGTCAACCACCTCTTTTGGTATCATACCACCCCCAACAGCAGCTGGTATGTAAGGTCCAGAGACAACAGACTCCCACATCCTGGAGTCTACTTGATGAAGCCTTCCATTCTTTGGCACCAAGTATCAAAGTATTCAAGAGTGATCAGTGGGGACTTTGTCATGGTTCCGGTTTCGTGAGAGCTACTATTTGAGATGTTAAGTATTTTGTGAGACTGAGGGATCTAAGATGGTGAGATCTTACAATCAAGAGCCTCGAATGCTCTGATACCAATTGCAGGACCGTTTAAGGGATAGTCAATACAATCAGTCTCACAATGAGGAGAGTATTAGAACACTTTAGAGATCAAATAGGGAACCAGAACTTTGTTTATGATGATACTAAGAACACAAGCAAAGTAAGAGACAGAAACTTAAGAACAACAAGATATTGGTTTTCAAGATTGCAGTATATTGCTTCTCAAGTTTCTTTTACAAGTGTTATAAATCATAAAGAAAGATACAAAGAACCTGAGATACTTTATACTACATCCTACAGCCGGCCATACTTTGAAGGCCAGCTGGAAACATTAATGTAGACAACAAGATCAATGTAGAGTCAAAAGGCATATTTGCCCTTTGACTAATGTGCAGGATCGGGTTTTGTCACTTAAACACTTGTGATTCTCTCAAACTCACTTATAATATCACTCAAACAAGATGAAGCAATGCCTTTAACAAGAGTTGATAATAATATAATAAGTAATCAAAGAACAAGCAGAAGTATTTTCAAGGTACTCGTATATATTACTTCTCAACTCAAGATTACAAGACACTTACAAGCATGAAACAAGAGTTACAATGAGAAACTATATATACTAGATCCTACAGCCGGTTATACTTGATACCAGCTGGAAACCTACGACTAAAGCATATACTACAATGCTATAGTTAAGGTATCTTAGATAAAGTATTATCTAAGATATGGTAGTCATGACATGTCCATGACTTACCTTTTGTCACCAACTAAAGATGGCAACTGTACTTAACATAAAAATGTATACAGTAGATTAAAGTATGGTCAACTACATGGCTTTTGAGAAAACGCCATGTAGTATCTCAGTTGTAGCGGCGGAGTGTCAGATAGACCATACTTATGTCTACTGGATAATAGAAGTGTCTTCCGAAGGTTAACTGGCTTCGGAAGAACAAGTTCTTCCGAAGCCACTTATACTTCGGAAGATGCTTCTATGCTTCCGAGGCTTTGAGGACTTCTTATACTTCGGAAGTTGACTTCAGACTTTGTCTTTAAGTCTTGATCTTCGGAAGTAGCTTCTTTGTCTTCGGAAGTTGGAGTTTTCCTTCGGAAGTGTATTTTACACTTAGACTTCGGAAGAGCTCCTTCTTCCTTCGGAAGTTCTACACTTGGCTTCGGAAGTCCTTTGTATGTTGTACTCAAAATCTTCTAAGTGACTTAGTTTTGGTTGCAACAGCCTCTCTAGATCCAACAAACTCCCCTAGGCTGATGCTACCAAAACTTCACTTATTTCTGCTTCTCAAAGCTTTTAGCACCAGGGACAAAAGATATTTGTCTGTCTTTCTGTTCTTCCCGGAAGTAGTGCTGAGAAGCTTGTACAAGTCATTCGTGGATAGGAGATCCAGTCTATCACTTTGAATGACATGTACCCTTTGTTGTGACCCCCTGAAGAGAGTTAGTTCACGGGAGTTGTAGTCATACTCCCATCTAACTATAGGCTCAAGTTCAGGACCTTCAACCATTTGAAGAAAGGCTTTGCCTTTGGTTGCTGATCCTTTCCTTTCCTCCTCCTCTCTCAGTTTCAATTCCTCTTCGACCTTGCTTCTAGCAGTAAGCTCAGCCATATGAAGGCTGCCTAGATGATTTCTGATGTGGGCAGCTACATCGGAGTTTGAAGGGTTGGAGAATGGTTTCTCTGCTAACTCAACAAATTCAAACTGCTTAAGTGTAGCAGAGATGAGGCACTCAGTCTGTTAACCTCTCCATTCTCTCTCTCAACAACAAAGTTGTGAGAAGAGTCTTCGAACCTCCACTGGATTATCTTCTTTCTGGGTACAAGAGATTGTCTTGGTACCCTGTCTCCTTTCTTTGTATCCAGCAGAGTCACCAGCTTTCTCCTCAGCTTCTTTTCTTCCTCATTCAATGTATCTGAAATGAGGCCAAGGAGTTTTGCAGCTTGGTCCAAAGTTCCTTTTGGCAGATCAAGAAACTCATCTCTTGTGAGGGAACTTGAGGATCCATCAACATAAGTCAAGTTGACTGAATCCTAGACTGACAAGTCTATCTATTACCTCTACCCTTCTTCGATTGTTGACTGCCTCCTGGTTTGCTACAGCTGCTTTGGTACTTGCAGCTAACAGTTTCCCAGTTGGTAGTCTACCTTTCCTTTTGAGCTTTTCCAACCTTTCTTCTTCCAGAAGCTCTTCCGAAGTCATCTTCTTCTTACCTTTTATGTTCGGAAGTGCTAGACTTTGGGTTTCTTGGATAGAAGATCCAGGTTGGGTGGTAGAGGTAGGAGCTGGAGTCAGTGCAGATGTTAGAGCCAATGGTTGGCTGAGAAAGTCCTCCCTATTAACCTCAGATGCAAGTTCCAAAATTGCATCTGTGACTATTAGATCATCGGAAAGAGAAAATAGTCCTTCCGCAGCAGCAATCTCAGCTTCGGAAGTTTGAGCTTGTTCTTCCGAGGCTTTGAATTGTGCTTCGGAAGTCTGTGAAAATACACCTTCTGTCCCAACTGTTTCAGTTGCTGGGCCATCAGTCCTAGTTTTCCCTTCGAAATCAATCTCAGGTTCCACTTGGGCCTTAGGTTGACCAATTCCTCAACAGTGGTAGGAGGTGCATTCAACCTCTGAAGCTCTTGAGCTCCAAAGTAAATCACAGACATATCTGGACTAGGTTGTTCTATGAGGGATTCTAAAAGGAACTTGTTGAAGAACCTATTTAGATCCTGGAGCATCCTTTGGTCCACTTGAAAGACAACTGGAGGAGGCTCAGGGAAGATGGCGGCTTGTTGTATTGGATATCTTGAGCTCAAAGAAGTAAGAGCTTGACCTTGGGTTTCCTGTCTTTGGCTTTGTCTCTCAACACTCTCCTCCTTTTTGGTAGCATCATCTTGAGAGCTAGATGAGCTAGAGGAAGAGGTCAAGGAGACCTGAACTGGTACATGCCTAACAGATCTCTCAATCTGTTCTCAGCTAGTTTTGCCTTGAGAGTTTCAATCTCAAGTTGCTGAGTGGCAGACCTATCTTCTAAAGTCTTAACCTTTGATTCAAGGTTTGAGACTTTAGAAAGTAGGTCTCGAATGGTGAGTTGCATACTTCCCTCATCTTTTTTTGAAGAATCACGGGGAGATGAGGTAACATACCTGGTATGTTCATCCTCACCACCAGATGTGGTTTCTTGGCACCCTAGTTTCCCTTGCACAATGATGTCTCTTTCAGAGGCATCAAAGGGCATGGTTGTCGTAGATTCAGTCTGACTGTCGTTACCACTGTCCTGAGGATCCATTGAGGCTCCTTCAGTAGTGGCAGCTGAATCTACATGAGTCCCTCCACATCAGTGGGACTCACCTCAGTAGGGCTTAGCTGGTGTGGGCTAGAGATAAGGGTCTCTCTAGGCTCTGTTGATCCTTGAGAGGGTGGTGTAGTGGATCAACTTATCGCCTTTAAGAAACATAATCTCTTCACCAGCTCCGGTCAATAGGTCAGTGAAAAGAAAAGGAGTGAAGACCTAAGGACCCAGGACTTTGATCAATGTCAAAAGGCATTGAGCTGTCCGCGTGTGGCTGCTCAGGGGAGTATAAAGACTCACCCTGAGGGCTATCAGCTGGGGTTTTGGGCTCATGGGTCTGAGACTGAGGAGATTCAAGACACATATTGAGGTCAATAATGAAGGATGGGTGGACCTCTGGCTGAGTGGGAGCCCTTTGTTCCACTCTAGCCTTTTTGGTTTGAAGAGGAGGGGCTTGTTCAACCAGAGTAGATTGAACAAGGGTTCGTTTGGTACGTCTCTGGTAGGTGACAGTAATGGGTGGAGAAGGTAGATTTGGGATGGTGAGGGTAGTTGCTGTGTGGGTTCATCACCTGTGGGGTGAACAGGGATGTCACCAGGAGCCATTGGCTCAATCATACCTGGAAGTAGTGCGGTATCTCTTCCAGTGTAGTTGGTAGACACTCTCTTCAAGATCTTGAAGATGGTCGGCCTCATTTGGGGAGCAGACAGAGCAGCTGCACAGACAAGCTTGCTTTGATCTAGCTCGCAGTTGATTATGTGCTGGAGAAATCTGGGATACATAAAGAATGTGTCCCTTTGCAGATTTCCCATAAGGTTAGTCAGCACAAACCTTGAATAGTTGAAGCGGAGGCTTTGTACCAACCCGTGAACTAAGCACCCGAGTTCATAAGGGATTTGATCCCATCCCCCGGGTTTGTTAGATAGACAGTGAAGAACCACATGCAGCAGGAACTTCCACTTGTAGAAGAAGTTGAATTTGTAGACCGTTGACCTGCTTACATCTCCACCGTATCCCATTTGGAGATAAGAACTATCTAACTCAGATTTGGGGAATTCCGTCGGAGCGCCCTCATCATGGAGCTCGAGATGCTCCCTGATGATCTGTTCAGTGATGACCAACTCTTGGCCACAAATGCTTGACCTAATAGCACGAACCCCGTTTAGGGTTTCAATTCGACCATTTGTCCAAAATTCGGACATTTGGTTGGAGTAGATGGTGGGGTTTACGGTCAAGGCAGTGTAGTATGAAGATTGGGCTAGGAAGGAAATGATATCAGAGAAATCGTTATCCCTTGAAGAGTCAAGGAGTGCGACCTGGTTGTGCTGAGGGTTTAAGGCCATTTGAGAAAGATGACAGTAGTAGAATAGTTCTGAGTAAGGCAAAGTGGAGAAGAAGAAAGCTTTTAGGGCAGTGGAAGTGAATTGGGTAAAAAGAGTGTAAGTGATTAACCGGAAGTATTTAAATGGGTGAAATGGCGGTTTAAAGGATGGTTTGGTATGGATAAGATGATGTGAGGGTTCAGTGGATGATGTGACATGGGCGGTAAGGTTAGACCATTTAAATAATCCGAATCATTAACAAATCTTTACTTTTTACAGTGTGGGGCCCAAAGATTTCCGTTACACAGTAAAATCTTTCTTCCGAGTATAATGTATTTCCGAAGGTAATGTTCTTCCGAAGGCAAATTAACTTCCGAAGGTAAATTGCTTACTTCCGAGAGTATATGTTGCATTCAGATGGAGTGTGTTAAGTGCTTTGGAAGTAGATCTGAGTTGAACTCAATCGCTTCTTCCGAGACTTAACACTCTTCCGAGAAGAAAATTATCCTGTGAGAAATTTGCTTCGGAAGATATGTCAGATATCTTCCGAAGGTTAATTTCTCTTTGGAAGAACTTATACTTAGATAAATTTAAGAAAAGATCTTTTGTAACAGGGCTTAGATTGTTTTGACATAAGACTTTACACATTAAAAGGTTTTCAATTGAGATAAACTAATCAATGTTTATCATCCCAATAGCTGTAATGAGATATTTAAATCTCTGTTCATCAAATGCTTTGGTGAACAAATCAGCATATTGTTCATTTGAATCAACTTTGATTAGTTTGATAAGATTTTTCTCATGAATATCTCTAATGAAATGATACCTGATATCAATGTGCTTTGTCTTGGAGTGCTTTACTGGATTTTCAGTAATGGATATAGCACTATTGTTGTCAATGTGGATAGGAGTGCTCATGAAGTTGAATCCATAGTCAATCATCTGGTTTTGAATCCACAGCAGCTGAGCACAGCAACTTGCAGCAGCAATGTATTCAGCTTCAGCAGTTGATGTAGAGACACAGGATTGTTTTTGCATTGCCATGAGATGATCCTTCCACCAAGAAATTGACATCCACCAGATGTTGATTTCTTGTTGATATTGCAGCCACCATAATCACTATCAGAGTAACCATAGAGATTAAGATCACTATTTCTTGGATACCAGAGACCTAACTTGGGTGCTCCTTTGAGGCATCTGAGGATTCTCTTGACAGCAATTAGGTGAGACACCTTTGGAGCAGCCTGATATCTTGCACAGATGCAGGTTGCAAACATGATATCAGGTCTACTTGCTGTGAGATACATCAGAGAACCAATGATTGCTCTATACTGATGTTGATCAGTATCCTCCCCCTTAGAATCAGGGCATAAATCATGGTTTCTGGGTATGGGTGTCTTTGCTGCTTTACAATCCTTCATATCAAATCTTCTAAGATATCATTGACATACTTAGATTGATTGATGAAAAACCCTTCCTTCAGTTGCTTTACTGAATTCCAAGGAAAAAGTCCATTTTTCCCATAGAACTCATCTCGAACTACTTCTTCATTATGCTCTCAAAGTCTTTGCACATTTGGTCATTTGAGGAACCAAATATGATGTCATCAACATAGACTTGAACTATCAAAATGTATTTCCCAGACTTTCTAATGAAGAGAGTCTTATCAATGGTACCTCTAGTATAACCATTTTCAGGAGAAATTGAGACAATGTCTCATACCACAGCCTAGGTGCTTGGTGCAGCCCATATAGAGCTTTATCCAACTTGCACACATAGTTTGGATGCTATGGGTCTTCAAATCCTGGAGGCTGGCATACGTAGACTTCCCTATCTATATCCCCATATAGAAAGGCACACTTGACATCAAGCTGGTAGACAGTAAATTCTTGGATGCAGCATAAGCAAGGAAGATCCTAACTGCCTCAAGTCTCGCAACAAGTGCAAAGACATCAAGTATAATCGATTCCTTCCTCTTGAGTGTATCCTTGAACCACCAGTCTTTCCTTGTCTTGATAATCAAGCCTCTTATCATCTCCTTTGTTTTTCCTGAATACCCATTTGGTGCCTATAGGTACTTGACCGATGGTAGCGGACATAGGTTCCCAACCTTTTGGTCTTTTGATTGAAGCAACTCTCTTGCATTGATTCAACCCAGCTACTATCTTTCAAGGCATCTTCCACCTTCTTGGGTTCCATTTGGGATAAGAAGCATGAGTATAAGCCAACATTCCCATTATGAGTTTGTCCTCTTGTTCTCACACCCTCAGAGACTTCCCCTGATGTTTTCAGCTGGATGAGTATTGTGAATTCTAAGTCTTGGAATCACCTCCAGTTGCAAAGATAAGTCCAGGTTGGACATATTTTGCTCAGGGGCTTGAATACTTGGTCCAGCTATTGTTTCAATCTCATTCAATGAGGACTGATTGAATGAAAGAGAACATCATCATTTCTTTGCTGTGAAGCATCATTAACAGTTGCCTGTTCCTTCAAATGCTGCTTCCATCAGCTTGGTGTTTGTGTAGGATCACCTGAGAGATTTGAAAATCATCAGGTGAGTCCCTTGTTGAAGTTCCACTATTTCTAGAAATGGTTATGCTGTCTATCTTCAATAGTGGGAACTTGATTTGTTGTAGCTCTTGGAGAACTTGGAGTAGGTCTGGGAAGCTCAAACAGTTGATCTTCATCAGAATTGCTTTGGGCACCTGTTCCAGCTGAAGCATTCTCACAAGATGGTTTAGAATAGTTGGGAACAATTCTAAATCAAAGATATGATCAGGGCCATTCCCCCTAACACAAGGAGTGTGCTCATTAACTACAATATTGGAGGATTCCTCAAATTGTTGGATTTTAATATTATAAACCCTATATGCTTTAGAATAGGAGGAATATCCAACAGATAGCATCATCTGACTTTTCAACAATTTTGCCAAATTGTCTTTTGTGTTAAGTATGGTACACCTGCTGCCAAAGGACCTTAGAAAGCCAATGAACGGTGGCCTCTTGTTCCATAACTCATAAGGGTCTTTCCATGTGGCTTTACTACAAGAACTCTGTTCTGCACATAGCATGCAGTGCTGACTGCCTCTGCCCAGAATGTTAGAGGCAGCTTTGAATCAGCTAACATAGTCCGAGCAGCCTCAATAAGTGTCCTATTTCTCCTCTCAACAACATTTTGTTGAGGAGTTCTAGGAGCACTGTATTGTCTGGCAATCCCTTTTTGAATTACAAAATGAGTCAAGAACAAAGTTCTTAAACTCAGTCCCTTGATCACTTCTAATTATTTTAACCTTGTGATCAACTTGATTTTCTATTTAAGAATAAAGATTTTAAAGTTTCAGCAGTTTCATCTTTAGTTCTTAAAAAGAATACCCATGTAAATCTAGTAAAATCATCAACTACCACAAGGCAATATGATTTCCTTCCAATGCTCATTATACTTGTGGGACCAAATAGATCCATGTGCAATAAGTGTAATGGAGTGGTGATAGAGTTAACAACTTTGGATTTATGAGAAGACCTGTGTTGTTTCCCTTTCAGGCAAGCAACACAGTTATCTTTGTAGAAAAATTCTTTTTAGCAAACCATGTACCAAGTTATTTTTAGCCAATTTATTCATTGTCTTAAAATTACATGACACATTCGTTTATGCCATAGTGTTGACTCATCACTATCAGCTTTGGAAAGAAAGCATGATACTTCTCCCATTGGGGAAGCATTGTTCATATCAAGCTTGTACATATCCCCTCTCCTGGGAGATCTAAGAAGCACCAATTCCTGAGGAATTGTCATCCCAGGTTTGAGGATGATGCACTCATGTTCTGTGAAAAGCATTTGATGCTTTTGATCACAGAATTGAGAAACACTTAACAGATTGTGTTCAAGCTGTTTGACAAAGTTAAATTTGTCAACTTTAACTTTCCATTGAATATACTTCCTCTGCCAGAAATATATCCTCCGGCCTCACCTCCAAACTGGACAGGACCCCATCATAATGTTGAAATTGTTGAAGGAGAGATCTGTTCCCTGTCATGTGCCTGGAGCATCCACTATCTACAATCCAAATGTTGTTATTCCTGTCATATGGATGTCCCTGCACATAAGGTGAGATAATTAGTTTTGATTGGAAACCCAAGCCTTGTTGGTCTTGGGTTCTTCCAATGAGAGTGACATAATTGAACCAAAGTTTATGCATGGGGTTCAATTGATGTCTTTGAAGAAGAGGTTTGGGCTACAACATCTTCCTTGATCTTCCATTCCATCCCTTGGTTTGATCATAGAAGATGAGCTTGTTGAGGCTTTTGTAGCTTGGCATTCTTCCGAAGCTTCTTTTCTTTTCTTTTCGGAAGAGACCTTCACCACCACCTTTTCTTCCGAAGCAATCTTCTTCTGGGATGGTTTCAAGGGGACTCTTTTGTGAGTCTTTGCAGTTTTAACTTCCGAAGCCTTTTTCCTTTCGGAAGAAGAATTTTCTTCCGAGAGAAGTCTTGCTTCGGAAACAAGCTTTCCCTTTTTCATCACTTGAACCATTTGATATGGTCCAAATGTGAAACCTTCCCTGACTCCTTCTCTTTTAACATTATTTGCATAATGTGTGCTAGCAGGATTATAGTACAATCTTTAGCCATGTGGTTTTGCAGACCACACATTATGCATGCAATGTTAACCTTTTGGAAATGAGAGGGTTGCTGTTTCTTTCTTGTTCTTTTTCTCCTCATCAGCAACATTTCCTTTTAACTTCTGATCCTTTGGTAGGATAGGAGTACTGGTACTGTACTCTTTTCCTGAATCAGAAGGTCCAACCACCTGGAATCCAGCTAATATGAATACACTCTTTTGCTTTGGGTCTGTCTTCAGTTTGGATTCAGCCACCTTCTTGGCATTTTTTATGGCTGCTTTAGCCCTGCTTCTTCTGGCTTTGGTGGTCAGGGTTTGATCATCATTTGCTGGGGAGGGCACAATTACCTGTTCCTTTCCCTGTGATGGTAATGGTCTCCATATTTGCGCATCACTCTTTGACTCCTGAGAAGGTGGTCAACAGATGGAACCTCTTGCTCTTCAGTACCCACACCTTGGTTGTCTTACAGACTCATAAGAGTGTGGTGGAGCAATTTCATTGGTTCCCAACCCACTTTTGTTTTGATAACAAAGTTTTGGAGTGAGAGGATGATGCAAGTATGGCTTGAAGTTTTGCTCGGAAATAGCATACTTCCTGGCTTGAGCCTCAGCAGTGACAAGCTGGGCTTGAGCCTCAGTCAATTTGGATATTAAATCCTTGATTTGAGTCTTGTAGTTGGTGTGTTCATGTTTTAAGAGGGACACAGTTTTCTCTAACTCCTCAATTTTCTTTTGGTAGTCAGATTCAGCCCTTTTAAAGTCAGATTTTAAAACATTTAAAGACTCAATATCAGATTTATTTCCATATTGTAGTCCTGGTACAATTTAACCTTAGCAATACAAGCAGGGGTACAGAGATGTTCATATACCTTATTTTCATCTGTTCCTGCCATGAGTGCTTGAGCAGGAGTCATATCTTGAACCATAAAGCTCCAGTCAACTTCTTGAGCCATTGCTGCTGTTTCAGTGACTTTTCGTTGGGCTTTTGGTGTAGAAGGATGTGTGGAGGCCTGTGAGGTTCCCGGGTTGGACTTGGGAGCCTTGCATTCCCTTGCAAAATGGGCCAGCTGGTTACAGTTGTAACATTTAGCCTTGCTTTTGTCAAACCCAAACTTGCTGGTGATTGGGTTTTGAGGGAATTGCCTTCCAGTTTTCTTAAAGAACTTCTTCGCTCTGTAGGTTAGAAGAGCCATTTGTTGGACTATGTCCACATACTCTATGTCATCTGGGCTAAAGCACTCAAGATCATCAAAGCAGAATTGATGATCATTGGAGTGTCCACTCCCTGAGACAAATGCACAGCCCTCCCGAAAGGAGCTTGCTGAGCTTGATGAGACCTTGGAGTCTCAGGAAATGTGATGTAAGGCCCAGATGAACAAGATGGCTGCTGGGAGTAGGTCAGGTACTGCTGAGACTGGGAGATGCCTGAGCCTTCAGCAACCATTAAAGCGTTGCTAGCAGGAAGGCTCAAGGGTCTGCTTGCTTGGTGACCCTTCTTGCTTTCCATTTCCAAACGGTATCCATCAAGGATCCCATAGAGTTCGGTCATGGTGAGTGTATTCAAATTCTCTGTTCTCTTGATAGAGACACAGTAGAATGTCCACTCATTGGGTAGAGCACTCATAAACTTTCTAGTAAGGTCTCTAAGTTCTTGAGTGATTCCCACAGATTGAAGGGAATAGATAAGATCCATATACCTGAAATATTGTTGGCTAAAAGTTTCTCCAGCATAGGTGAAGTTTTCAAACTGCTGCTTCAGTGAGTCCTTCTTTGAATCATTCGAGCTTGAGTACATTTGAGCAAGACCATCAAAGAGTTCTTTGGCAGACTTACAATGCTCAAACCCCACCATGATGGAGTTTGGGATTGCAGTCATAAGAACAGTCATAGCATTGCTGTCTATGTCAAGCTTCTTCCTGTCTTCATCGGAATAGTCTTCAACGGCCTTCTCGATCATGCACCGTTTCCACCGGCAACTTTTGGCTTATACGGGCCATTAACGATGGATTGCCACATCTTGCTATCCTGGTATCTGATGAAGCCTTCCATTCTTCTGCTCCAAGACCTGAAATTTTCAGGGTCGATGATGGGAGCTTTGGTCATCGTTCCCATCTCAACTTCAGATTTGATGAGGGCCATTTTTGAGTGAGGTATAAGGAGGAGTGAAAAGCTGTTTGATAGGATGGTAAGATCTCACAATCAACAGCCTAAAAAGCTCTGATACCAATTGCAGGATCGGGTTTTGTCACTTAAACACTTGTGATTCTCTCAAACTCACTATAATAATCACTCAACAAGATGAAGCAATACCTTTAACAAGAGTTGATAATAATATAATAAGTAATCAAAGAACAAGCAGAAGTATTTTCAAGGTACTCGTATATATTAATTCTCAACTCAAGATTACAAGACACTTACAAGCATGAAACAAGAGTTACAATGAGAAACTATATATACTAGATCCTACAGCCGGTAATACTTGATACC
Organism: Flaveria ramosissima; assembly: GCA_025215565.1. Taxonomy (NCBI): domain Eukaryota; kingdom Viridiplantae; phylum Streptophyta; class Magnoliopsida; order Asterales; family Asteraceae; genus Flaveria; species Flaveria ramosissima. The sequence goes on along the minus strand of CM046043.1, from coordinate 18,713,938 downwards.
AGCTGGAAACCTACGACTAAAGCATATACTACAATGCTATAGTTAAGGTATCTTAGATAAAGTATTATCTAAGATATGGTAGTCATGACATGTCCATGACTTACCTTTTTTCACCAACTAAAGATGGCAACTGTACTTAACATAAAAAGGTATACAGTAGATTAAAGTATGGTCAACTACATGGCTTTTGAGAAAACACCATGCAGTATCTTAGAGATTTGCAGCGGAGTGTCAGACAGACCATACTTATGTCTACTGGATAATAGAAGTGTCTTCCGAAGGTTAACTGGCTTCGGAAGAACAATTTCTCCGAAGCCACTTATACTTCGGAAGATGCTTCTATGCTTCCGAGGCTTTGAGGACTTCTTTATACTTCGGAAGTTGACTTCAGAACTTTGTCTTTAAGTCTTGATCTTCGGAAGTAGCTTCTTTGTCTTCGGAAGTTGGAGTTTTTCCTTCGGAAGTGTATTTTACACTTAGACTTCGGAAGAGCTCCTTCTTCCTTCGGAAGTTCTACACTTGGCTTCGGAAGTCCTTTGTATGTTGTACTCAAAATCTTCTAAGTGACTTAGTTTTGGTTGCAACAGCCTCTCTAGATCCAACATAATGACTATGACATGACATAGCTCACATCCTAATATATTACAAAAAGGATAAAAGTACATAAAGTAGAAAGTTACAGACTCAAGACCTCAATGTACAGTTCAAAAGCATGGACTTTTTCATCAACTTGTATAAGTTGGTGAGTCTTCAGAGTTGCAACGGAAAGTGGTTTAGCTTTATGTAAAAGTACATCAGAGAAAGAATGTTCTTTAAAGTCTTCGAAAGAAATCTGTCTTCACTTCATTGGATTCGGAAGACTTTGTCTTTGAAGCTTCAGAAGAATTCACTTTTGGCTTCGGAAGATATTGGTCTTGGCTTTGGAAGATTTCATACCTAGATTATTTTCTTGTGTAGAGTATGAAACTTCCGAAGCAACTTCTACTATGTACCAAATGCATGCAGGAAGCACTTTGGTTGTTTTGGGTGCATCAGCCTTTCTATGAGACTTTACATATATGAATGTAGATACAAGTGTAAGGCCATGAGCCCACAATCAATACTACAGCTAGGAGAAAACTAAAAAACCTCTAACACTTATCACTAGTATTGGCTGTAGTTGTTGTAGAAATAATCATTCAATATTAAGGATCGTTGATCAACGCATTTAACAAGTCTAGAGAATGGGGGTGCCTACCTTGAGAGTACCGTCTTTATGTTCCAATGTGTCCATCCAAGACTTAATTGATCGTGTATGAAAAACTATGGAAGTTAGCATGTGATATGTTGAAAATAGCTCATGCAATAAATAAGTATGTAGACATAACATATATAGAAATGTTTCAGATGTTGTTATTGTAAGCATGTTTCTCCCCCAAAAACGATTAAAGTAAAAGGGGCTACGAAATCTCTCTATTGGAATTGAATGGAGAATGAATTATTGATCCAAGGTGGGACGATATCAAATCGAAGCGGCTTATATATATGTGTGTGCATATAATGTATATACATATATAGGGTAAGGTTCAAATGTTAACCCTCTATAATTATGATAACCGTATTAACTCTTCAAGATCAATCAAAATTGTTAATTTGTTTGTTGGAATAACATCATCACTTATATATGAAAGATGTCCTTATATATGTGTAAATTCGCAAGCATAAAAATGTTTACACTAGTGTAAGTCACGCTTACATCTTGTAAATATCTACATGTGTAAGTGTAATATACACTAGTGTAAACTTTTTATGCTTACAAATTTACACATATACATAAATAACATATATTTGTATATGTGTAATGATGTTATTCCAACAAAAAGACAATAATGATTTTGATTGATATTGAAAAGTTAACTCGGTTATATGTGTAATGATGTTATTCAAGACTTTTGGAATCACATATGCATAACTCCGCCGACCAAAGTCCACAACATCGTCAGAATTTGTTTGAAGAACAGAAGACCAGCGCACTATTCAATCCTCCTTATTCAACCCAATAATCCAATAACAAAAAAAGTTTGAACCAAATATTGTTGGGATTCCTCTGTTGTAGGGTACTTTTTTAATCACAAACTAAGTAACAAAATATTTTTTTGCATAACATGTTTATAAATCGGTGAACTTGAGGTGTAGTTGGTTTGGGATTGACAAAGTTGTCATGTATGCTACAAAAGTTTCATATTTTGATATTAATGTTGTTTAGTATACAATAGTATGACTAGAAAGACAGAGATTTTATCAAAATAGGTTGCGCATTCCATAAATTTAAAAATTCTGATTGTTCTTTGCATTTCAACCGGCTTGTAAACGTGATATGTTATCTATTGGCACAAGATCTCCTACAATAGTTCATCATCTATCACCACACGTGCATTGTTACGTGATACAAAAAGCTTATTGAATTCTTAGATACAAACTAGTATTAAGCCCCTCGCGTTGCAGCGGTCGGCATAAAATCATGTCAAGGAGCATCAATAACATACAATCGTCAGTGACCACCAATACCGACAAAAATCATAATAAAAAAACCAAAGAACAAGTAGATGTAAAAATGTTGAATTACGCAAACGAAACATAAAAGATCTAGAACAATAGGTAAGTTGATCTATGACCAGCATGTGCAACTGGAAGTAAAATGGGGAAAAATGATAGTAAAAACGTTGAATCACACTTCAGCGTGTTAACTCGCAAAATTTGACCGAAAGACGAAAATGTTTAAAATATGAAATGTAGGAGATAAAAGTTGAAAGTAAAAAAATATTATGGCTAAATTATAAAATATATAAAAGTATTCGATTAAAATAAAAAAAATAAAAATTTATAAAAAGAGATGGTACACCCCACTATGCACAAAATACAATTCATGATGCATAACCAAGTTGATAATTAGTATTATATAAATATGTATTATGGGTATATCCATGATTTAAATTTTAGCTTTATGTACTCTTGTGCATGCATGCACTCTGATATTAAAACACATACTTTTGGTTGTAGAGCCAATGGTACAACAATATATATATATATATATATATATATATATATATATATATATATATATATATATATTATATATATAATATATACGTATATATATATATATATATATATATATACGTATATATATATGTATATATATATATACTATATATATATTGTATATATATATATATACGTATATATCTATATATACGTATATATATATATATATACGTATATCTATATATACGTATATATATACATATATATATATGTATATATACATACATACATATATATATGTATATATACATACATACATATATATATGTATTATATATACATACATATATATATATGTATATATACATCCTATATATATATATGTATATATATATACATGTATATATATACATGGATCTACATATATATCTACCTATAGATATATATATACATATATCTATACATATTCTAGATATCTATGTACCATCTCTCTATCTTATCTCTCTCTCTCTATCTATATATCTATATCTATCTTTTCTTTATCTCTTCTATCTCTATCTATCTCTCTCTCTCTCTCCTCTCTATATCTCTATATATCTATCTATCTATACTATGATACTATCTATTGTACCATTGGCTCTACAACCAAAGTATGTGTTTCAATATCGAGTGGCATGCATCCACAAGACTACAAAAAGCTAAAATTTAACATGGATATACCCATAATACATATTTATATATATATATGTAGGTACATATATATATATATATATAATATATAGATAGATATACATATATATATATATACCATATTAATATATCTTATATATATATATATATATATATATATATATCCATATATATATATACATATCTATACATATATCGATATATATATATATATATGATATATATCTCTCTCTGTCTCTCCTCTTGTCTTCTCTATCTCTGTCTCTATCTCTCTGTCTCTCTCTCTCTCTCTATATCTCTATATCTCTCTATATCTATATCTCTCCCTCTCTCTCTCTCTGTCATCTATATATCTCTCCCTCTCTCTCTCTCCATATCTCTCCCTCCCTCTCTCTCCATATCTCTCTCTCTCTCCCTCTATATCCATCCCTCTCTATCTATCTCTCTCTCTCTCTCTCCCTCTCTCTCTATCTCTCTATCTCTCTCTCTCTCTCTCTCTCTTCTATCTCTCTATCTCTATAGGATATTCTCCCTCTCTCTCTCTCTCCCATATATCCATACCTCTATATCTACTCTATATATCCTATATCTTACATATATCATATATTCCCTATCTATACACACATATATATACATATATATATACATATATATATATGATTGGGTTCATGTGACATCCGTCACCTTAAGGTCCGTCAATTAACGTGATCGTCCGTTATCTATTCTTTGATCGATCATTCCTCATCCTTATTTGACTCTTTATGTGGATATCTTATGTGCTTTGTTATCGTTGCGTGTGTACATTCGTTACGACCATATGTTAACCCTAAAAGACTTTTAAAAACTTTCATTTTTGAAACCGTCAAATATATCATTTTATATATTATTAAATGTTTTTTTAACATAACCATTTCTTAAGTCATGACAACATTAAATGTACTTTTACAATTAATATAAAACATCTAATAAAGTCGTTTTTTCATCAACGAACCAAATTTGGGAAAGCTCGGGGTGTTAAGTGCAAGGACTAAACTTGTAATTTTGTAAACTTGGGCTGGGTATAAATACCCCTTACCAGCCCTAAGCCTTCACTTTCACCATCTTCTTCATCTTCATCCTCTCTACACACACAAAATCCTCGTTCTAGCACCGAATCCTACCCGAGAGGTCTTGTTTTCTTCGTCTAGACACCATCTACAGCCTAGACTACTCATTTCTAGCAGGTAGTCGTCTTTGGTTGTCCGTTTTCTAGCCTTTTCACGGCTGTCCAAAACTAGGGTTTCGGGTGTTCGGGTTCAACCCGAACACACAAGGTCGTATGGGTGCGTGTGAGGTCCCTTTGCTTGTGTTTCATGTTTGTGTATGTTTGTTGAGTGTTTCTGGAGGTCCTTCTGGTGTAAAACCCGTGTTTAGAGCAGCTCGGGGGCTGCTCATCCCGACCACAGTCGCGATTCTGCAGATCAGGCGACTGGGTCAACCATGCGATTGAGCCGTGCGACTGAGTGGGTCGTGCGACTGAATCATGCGTTTGAGTCAATCGCGTGACTGAGTTGTGCGACTAGGCATGTCGTGCGACTGAGTTGTGCGACTGAGTGTCTGTATGCGATTGAGTCATGCGTGCGAATGAATGTATGCGATTGAGTCATGCGTATGAGTGATTGTGTGCGATTGAGTCAGGTGACCGACTGAATGTGTGCGAATGTGGGTGATTCGCACGACTGGAGTCCAATCGCACGAATGAAGGTTCAATCGTACGAAAGTAGCTAATTCGCACGATTGAAGGTTGATTCGTGCGTATGGGGGTTGAGTCGTGCGATTGGGTGTTGTGTGGTACGACTGAAGGCCAGTCATACGAATGAAGGCTCAATCGTACGAATGAAGCTGATTCGCACGATTGAGGGTTGATTCGTACGAATGGAGGTTGAGTCGTGCGTCTGGCCTTGTTATGCGACTGAAATTGTTGTGTTTGATCCCCTTGTGCGTGGTGTGAGTATGACGTGTGAGGTTGAGGTAACATTAACACAATAAGCCATTGTTCGGCCACAAAGATTAAAGTCAACGCGAAAAAGGGCACAAATACTATTTTAAACAAATTAAACAAACGCTTTACAATGACCAACCGACTTATAACTATTGACACATATTCAATACTTCTTCAATAACAATCAGACTTTTACTTAAACATCATCATCAATGGCAACAATGTCTTGTACTTGGATCTACATAAGATCTAGTACGCGTGTCAGTTTGTGTGTGTATACGCGACCCAGCCGATACGACCCGAACCGACCCATCATTATTACTCGCTTATATATATCATATCATTAATGCTTTACAATAACTGTCAATAGGTGTTTGACTGTTTATTTGCATTCAACATTCGGATACATCGATCATACATACTTACCACCTAACAAGTGAGTTTCGTGGCCCCTTTTTACGCTTATACAATATTTCCATCATTTACAACTTGGGGGAAAAGTATGCTTACTTATTTTCAATGCTGTACAACTTACATACATTTTACATACAAGGAATCAACGTGATACTGTGTTGCAAGTACTATTTGATACATGCTTGGGTCTGCTGTGTGGTTCTATCTTTGCAACTATTTAATTCCAGTGTGGGAACCGACGGTTAGGTATTGGTAGTACTACTGGGTTGACACCCCCCCCCTCGTTCGATGGTATACTAGTTGGTACCATCAGTGGCCAGGAACGGGCCCTTGGGTGAATATATGCCGACAATTTCTTTGTGTACGTCGCTAGGTTTGGTTGCAAAGCTCATGTCATGTGAATTTACTTGTGTATATAACTGTTTCACGGTATTCCATTACGCTTACATTATACAGCAGCTCACTTACATTTTTATTACTTAAACCTGCGAGCTCACCAACAATTATGTTGACCGTTTTAAGCATATCTTTTCAGGTGATCATGCAAGTCCAGGAATCTAGGTGTGTTGCCTTAGTGGAGACCCTAGGATGCATTTTTAAGACTTGTCATGTTTTGATAATCAATCTTTTTGAACAATGTTAACGCTTGTAAACAATTATCACCTTTTGAAACTTGTTCCCGAGTTGTGGGAATTAACATTTACAATTTCATCTTTATGTGATTATGTGTATCATTATCATGTTATGCTTATGGCTATGTTGTCGTGAACATTGACTAAACACGACACAAGTCCCCTTGTTGTCGGGTGTCGTCATGACACGCTTGTCATCTTTTATTTATATTGCTCTCTATCGCTTACCATGTGTTACGACGATCCCGGTCTCGTTACATCCCCGTGTTTCCGCTTTTAGCGGGGGTGTGACAGTTCATGTAAAAACCTCAAGTATTTGTAAAAATCCATTAACCCATATGGACCTATCAATGATCGACACATCAACAATATGACAAAACATCTGCTATGGTTATATCTGTCTTTTTACAACCCCTACATTAAATGCATGTACTTTCTGCCTTTTGTACTATTGATGTAGATGTTTTTTTCACCAATTCCAATATCATCAATAATTCTCTTTGTACATATGGAGCATTGTATTTTTTTAAAAAACTTTTGAATTTATGATTTTTTCTAACTTAACATCTTCTTTTTTCCTTTGTATTTCTTTTTTATTCTAATTTAATTTTCTTACCTTCATCATATTTTCTTTTTTCCAACCTATGGACCAAGTTTTACCAAGAAACTGATGTGATGATCGACCAAGAACACGAAGAACCGCGGATGAATTTGGGTGTTTGCTTTTGTTTACTTTCATCTACAACGTTATTTTTTATCGATCAACATCCTCCCCTATTGATTTGGGTTTCTTATGTTAGTTTTCGTGTTTGCAATTTAGATCCAGATAATAACGAGATGCAGATCTAGACTGTTTATAATCTTAGTTTTTTATGCGGGGTTTCTCCCACACAAGTCACGACTGCAACAAATAAATAGGTTAATTTTTTGGATTTTTTATTTGGTTTTGTTGTTTAATTTTGGTTTTTGTTCATGTAGTTATTTTTTTTTTATGGCTAAGTTAAATGACCATAATTGTTTATGATTTTGTAGGTAAATTTATTTAAGCCATTGCACTAGTGTAATCAAATGCAATCTACCAAAATTTCGTAGTTTTTCGTTTTGGTGATACAAAATATTATACAAATGAAAACATAAGCATTGTTAAGTATAATGTACCATTATTTTAGATGCATTTTTAATCTATTGTTTTTTATATTTTTTCTAATATATTATAGTTATATTAATGTAGGTAATTTTATATAAGCCAGTGCACTAGTGTAATCTAATGTAATCTACCAAAATTTCATAGTTTTTGTTTTGGTGTTGCAGCACGTTGCGAAAAATAAAAAATAAACGTTTAAACTAGACTATAGTTACATTATTATACGTAAATTTATTTATCCTAATGCATTATTACAATCTAATGTAATTTACAGTAGTTATATTACTATAGATAAACTTATTTAGGTCAATGCAGTAGTGTATAATATAATCTAATAAAAATTCATAGTTTTTTGTTTTGTTGTTGCACAACTAAAAATATAAGCATTGTTGTGTACAATATATCATCAATATAAATGTGTTTTTTTAGTTTTTTTATCTAAAGTTTATTGTATCATTTTTTGTTTAATTTTTTTCTTCACTTGGTAGATGTAATATGATTTAGACTATAGCTTTTTAATTAGACTGTAGTTACATTACTAGAGATAAATTTATTTAGGCCAATGCAATGGTGTAATATAATGTAATCTATTAATATAATATGTTTTTTAGTTTTTTTTATCTAAAGTTTATTGTATCATTTTTTCGTTTAATTTTTTTCTTCACTTGGCAAATGTAATACGTCTTGCATTAATCGCAATTCAAGAGATTATTTAATGCAATGTTATACTTAATTTTGTTACATTATATTATATTATGTAAATAAAAGTAACCTTATTCACACGTGTATTTTACTTACACTAACACTTACCCCCATGCAAAATGACTTATCATGTTAGCTACTATAATATAGAGCAAGCCCTATTTCTCTTTGTTACAATAACTATTAATATAAGTTGTCTAACTACCATTATTGTAGTTGCATAAAATTATTACGTTACCTGGGCATTTTGTACATCACACTTTAATTACTTGTAGTTTCATTTACATACGTATGTTATATCTTATTACATTACATTACATTAGTTTACACCGTATATTAGATTTTTAATGTTAGTATTATGTAATGTAATCCAACATGTTTTTGCTATATATTAATTTGTTTGTAACAAAATAACATTTGACCCATGTAATATCTGAAACATTTTATTAACTCCTCTATTACATTAATGCAAAACCTTGTTGGTTTTTATATTTTTGTTTTTCAATGTAAGTAATTACAATATGATGTACTTCACTATAAATGTTAGAATTTGTATTTTTCTATATCCTAAAAGTAATTACATTTACACCTATCTACACTAATGTAGTTAATGTATAGAACATATAACCCTTTCTTTGTGTGTTAAATCCCACCCCAGCTTGGAAACCCAATGACCTCGAGATGTTATGGCTTACATATTGCAATTTAATCGGAACAATATATAACTCACTCGATTGACTCAATAAACTAGAAAGTTATATTCAATAAAAATTTGTTTTATCATACATTGATATAAAAGAAAAGTTTTATATATAACCTACTTGTAAAGAAAATTTTTAGATAGTTAAAGTATTTACTTTTAAAATAATATATACAATCAAGATAGATTCCATCATGTTCTTACATTACATTACAATTAAATTATCTTTTATATTAGATTACATTATAGTATTTTACATCACATTACAATGATATTACATGTGTGGTAGATTTAGTAAAGTTATTGTTAGTCACTTTACAATGATATTACGTGATGTATATCACATTACAATGACATTACATGATGTACATTATATTACATTACAGTATTTTACATCATTACGATGAAATTACATGTGTAGTGGATTTAGTAATATACATTGTTAGTCACTAACATTACATTATTTTATGTATGGTGAAATTTGCTTTTATTTTTATTGTATTGTACGTAATGTAACTGTTGTTCGTTTGTCCTAAGCAAAAACCTTGTAATCTATCTTAAGTCATTACATTTACAACTTACACCAGTACATGTACAACTTACACTAATGTAGTTATCATGTTCATACTTCTAAGCTTACAATTTAAAACATGATTACATGTTATTTGTTTTGATAACTAAAATGGTGACATAGTTTATAGAAATTCATAACAATATAAATGTCTATATTTGCTAACATAAATAAGTTAAAAAAACAACACACTAAAAGCCAATACTTTTGTTATGTCTAATATTAGAATTATAGTAGTGTTATAGTAAATTCACACTAAAGTAGATTGGGGCCATTTTTGTTTGACCAGAACTCTAGATCATCTTCTTTGCCATCGATTTGTTGTCTACCACCATCATCAAGCTTCCATCCTCTCAATCGAGCGTCCTCACTATCATTATCATCTTCTTTGTTGTCTAGAATCAACCCAATGAATACTCAGAAACCCTTCATGTTAAATACACTCCTTTATTTCTCTCTCTCTCTCTCTCTCTCTCTCTCTCTCTTACCTGCAATATCACCCATTCCAAACTATAAGTTCATAGCCAAAAACACTTGGTTGATGATGATGGCGGTCAATATTTTTCAGCATAAGTATTGACGAAAGAAAATGATGCACGATCTGAGCGATGGTTTCAACTTGTCTTATGGTTTGGAAATTGAAGTGAAGAAAGCCTTGTAAATTGTTCATCACATGGAAGAAGATTTAATGGAAAAACATTTAAGTAAAAATATAGAAGTGAAGAAACACTTGGAAAAGTGTTCTTTAAAGGTTTTGAAAAAAAGTGAAAAAATAATGATTTGATGTTTACTTTTTCTAAAGTGGATTGATGGTTGCAGATCATTAATTGTTGTTGTAAATTTACCCATTTACTCTCTATTGTTCAAAATAAGTACTAGACATTAATATTATAATACAATTTATTCAGGACCATTAGATGAAAGATGTTAGAAGAAGATCAATGGACCATAATTAGTTAAAGGGTTCTCACAATAAGGTAAGGTTCTCATTTGAACCTTACCCTATATATATATACATATATATATATATATATATATATATATATATATATATATATATATATATATATATATATATATATATATATATATAAAAGTTCCTTTCCAATTGTTTTTCTTATATATTTATGACGGTCGTCTACCAAAAAATATATATACTCTAACTGTTTTTAACCTTTTTGTATCCATGAGGCCAAGAAAACATACTAACAATATTCTTGGGAGTGAAGATTCAAATATATTCTTCAATCATGCACACAAGTAATTTCATTTTTACACTTTCATAAAAAATGCTTAGAAAGGGTAATGATTCGTATATATAAGTCAATTCTTATTCTTTGTCAACAACTTGTAAAAGCATCAGGCTTGCCCGTAAGGTAAGTAGACTAAAAAAAGGCAAAAAGTGGAGATCCCAAAAGGCCGATTCTTATATTCGACATATCTAATGATGATCAAGTTGCCAATAATGAGTGGAACAATGTACAGAATTGTTAACAAGGTAATGGCATATGTAGATTTAAAATTCTTCTTCGTTTCATTGTTAAAATGTGTGTAGTATCAAATGCAATTACACTGCTTCAATATTTAACACTCACACACTAATTTTTTGTGAAAATACCATCTTATAACACCTTCGGATAATTCATAGCTAAGGCGTTATACCAAAAAAATGATAGGTAATTTGTACTAATGCATTTTTGTAATACTTACAATGTATGTTAAAATCATCTTAATACTTATTGTTAGTATTGTCATATTAGCCGAAGAGGTATTAAGAAAGATGCCTATAGCTTAAAAAGAATCAAATAAATTTGTATACATATATATATATATATATATATATATATATATATATATATATATATATATATATATATATATATATATATATATATATATATATATATATATATATATATATATATGTGTGTGTGTGTGTGTGTGTGTGTGTGTGTATGGAGGGGTTGCAATTGGGGTTTAAGATTTAATGTAGAAGTCACTTAGGCTAAACATCAAGCACTTCTAACATGTTGAGTGAGGTAACACATTAAGTACTATTTGATCACTATTTGTAAAGTAAACTTGTTAAAAATTATTGTATCTGTAGATTCTTTCGAAGGATTATTCATATGTTACATAACTTAAGTGGTTAACTATTAAACCAAATTTTATGCATCCGTTAATGACAACTTTAAGACAACTAAACGGATTAAATAAATACAAACGTTTTACCATATCTAGACATGACTTCTAAGTTGGTACAAATATAGAAATTAATATTTAATAACTATTTTAAATATGTCAAAATAATATGTTAAGTAGCAAAGGTTAGTGCAGCCATCTTTTGGACAGTCTGTTGTATCTCAGTCGTTTGAGGGTCCAAATCTTAATATTTGCAAGTGTGCTTGGGTGGGTTGAAAGCTAACACACTAAGCTAAATTTTAAATCAAAATCATGTCCATTGATTTAGTTATAAGGTAGTTATGACCACACAGATTTGGACTAAATATTATGTTAATTATGCAATTTTGACTATCAGAGTTTTGAGGGACCAAAACTCCATAAAGATTTATGAAATCAATTAGGTTTGAAATCTACTTCTTTAAACTTAACTTTAGACTAAAACCGTATGTTTGGTGCAGTTTTGACCAATTTAAGGTTTCTCAAAGTTGGACCAAAGTTTTGTTTGGTTTTGATTTCTTAATAACACCATTTTTAATCCTTGGTTTTATTATACTTGTGGTTATTGATATGTGTTTAGATTTGTTAGAATGTCAATATTGAATGTAAGATGAACAAAATCTATGTTCATAGCAGTAGATTATGCAAAGCTTTAAAGTGAAAACCCTCTTGTTATATTTGTGTAACAAAGATTTGATTTTTGACATTTTTTAGAGATCAGGTATTAAGCTATAAAATAGGACTTAAAAGCAACTTGTTGGATTTGTAATCAAATTGAATTTAAAGGTTTTAGTGTTATACTAGTAATAGGTGTAAAGATAAGAGAGATGTTAGTGTAGAAGCTTGAATTTGTGATGGTTTCTTACTTTTTTTCTCTCAGTCGAACAACAACAACAGAGGTCTTCAGGGTTGTTTTACGCCAAGAATTTAAGTGTGTATGAGAAGTTGGTGGTGTGGGAAATCCCTTGCCTAAGTGTGGGTTATATATGGAGGATGTTGAGTGAGGGTAATGATAACTTTTGTGGCATCTTTTGATCAAAGTTATGACATTTGATGGCTTTCCTCGTGTAGCAAAGCTGCTCAAATAGTAACAAAGGACAACAATTACCATCTTTCAAGTAAAATATTCCTTTATTTTGTGATCTTATGAATTTATAGGGTGGTCTAACTTCAATCCTTGGTTCATCACATATTTACTTGACTTGGTTTTGTTCGATTAAACTTGTTAGTTAAATAGAATCTTAAAGGGTTATTAGGTTTGGATTACAATCGATATAGGGGTAGTTAAAATAGGTTTTTGTGTATGTTAATGCTTTAAGACAAGACATTATACATATGGTGATAGGTACCTTAAGTGGGTTGACACTATATGGTACAATGTAGAAGTTCATCTGAGGTTTAAATCTAAGATTTTGAATTATAAAGGGAAGTAGACTTGATGCTCACTTAGTATTATACAAAGATGATCATGATAATATATCTTGTAGGTACCATGAACAAAAAAAGAAACTAGTGATGGTGTGGAGTTTGTAGCGGGGAGCGGATAGAATCAGTGACTTGTATTAGATTATAAAATGTTAAAGTGTTGGAGATCGTGAAACTGCTATGGAAATTAGAAGTGAAACGAAGTGAATATCTATCCGGAAGCGACCCAAACTCAGGTTAAGTATATATAGGGGTAGAAAAGGAGTTACAAAACCAATAATATATGAAAATAGGGTGTCTCGGCAAGAGAAATTTAAAAAGGAGGTTCATAGCGGACTTTTATGCCAGTAGGCAGTGGTCCATGGTGGATAATCGATCCGAAGATGCGAATATTATTCCTTTTGGGGTGTCATAGTCGACCGTTAAGGATGGGGTAACAATCTGCCAAGGACCTACGTGTAACATCTGCCCATTTTGGAAAATAGAAACCCAAACCCGAATCCGTTTTGGTCAATTTTTGAAAATCAAATACATTAATTAGAAAAAATTTATTTATTTTAATCCTTTAAAAACAATAATAATACTATTTATTCAACTTCTATTTATTAAATCAATTTATGGTAATTTCATGATTTATAGAATAAAATTTTATAAATTCATGAAGTTTATTTTTCATTTATGAGTTTTAATTATAAAACTAAATAAAAGATTAAAATACAAGATCATTATTTTTACAAATATGTAAGGTCTATAAAATGTTATTAATATTTATAAGATTTTAAATATTCAATTAAAATAAATAATCAAATTACAAGTTCTTATTAGATTTATAAAGTCCATAATTATTTAATAAAAAAAGTTGTTAAATTAAAATTAAAACTTTAATAAATTTAAAATTTGAATTGTAAGTATTCTTTTATTTATTTAAATTATTTAATTTTATATTTATTTTAAATTTCAATCATAACCCATGTTTAAAAGACTTATAACTCACCATTAACACCATTCATAACCTACTCTTAACCTCAACTATAAAAGCAAGCCTTAGGCCTCACTTTTCATTTGCTCATTCTCTAAAAGTCTCACTCTCATATCTTTCTTTCATCCATTGGTTATGATCAATTTGAAGAAATTTATTTTACAAGAAATTTCAAGAATTCTTAATACTAAAGTAATCTTTTATTGCTTTTATATTATACATTTTAATCATCCTAACATCCAATTGTTCTCATGACTTTATGTTCTTACTATTATTGTTTCTTCTACCAAATATCTTTTTATTTTAATCAGTATCATTTGATCATTAACATTTTAATAATCACTAATCTTATAACAATCACTAACATTCCTAAATCAAGCTAACAACACACTAACATAAACAAAGAATCCCGTTTGCATATGGACGGCTATGCCACCGCATTCGGTTATTCCACAAGAGTATTTTTCTAAATGATGGCTATGTCAAAGACTTAGAATATTTTTATAACTCATATGAAGACTAATATACCATATATTGACGTAATAAATTGATCTTACCCGTTTCATGCTTTAACGATTTTAAAAGTGCACATAAGTGCCTTACTACAATTCTGGCAGAATATAATCTTACTTTAACCGACCATAACTTGATCATAACAAACTAAATTTGAGTAAAATCAGACTCCAAAGTTAATTTCATTGAATTACCCTTTCAACGATAGTTTATACGTCTTCAAACTCAATCGCACGACTCAACAATAGCCTTCACAAGATAAGTGCGCATTTCAGCATCTTCTGTCTTGTGCTGCTTGTTTGACCTATTTACGGATCTTTTCATAAAAATGTTTCTTAATGAAAGTTGTCCGAGAGACTTTGAACTAGTCAAATGTAAATTTTTATAATTTTATGAAACCGTTTGCTATTTTAAAAACCTGTTCAAACACGTACAAAACATTCTCTCTAGAATCTAAAATTGGTACAATGATCGTTTATCAATCTACCTTTCGCTTATTGGAATTCCTAAGCGTCCTAACTTCTTGTAATGTATTCCAAACTCAAGTTGTTGTTTCTTTTTATTATTTAGGACATCACCTTTGACTCTTGAACATCCAAGTTTTCTTATGTACTCTACAACCATCACTATTGTGAGTTTCCCATGCTCCTTTTTACTTTATTTCACACCTTTTGGGGTGAAACATGTTAACCTTATAAACTTACACTTGTAAACATCTTGATACTTGTAAATGCACATGCAATTCATCTTTACTTTTTTTCATGGTTATTTGTATTATTGTGAGTGTTATATGAGACACATTATATGTTGATAATCATTAACTATTGCTAGCCTGGCGACTTCATAGATCTGGGCCTGACAAGCCTATTTGGTGCTAAAGCCAATGTATTGCCTGCTTCTAATGACGTATGAATTGTTCATCATGGGAACCAAGTACACTTAGGCAATCTTATAAACTTGTAATTAAGTCGAGGTTTGATTGTAGCTGTATGTGTTCTGTAAACTTGCATAATTCATAACCATTGACATGAATTGCTACTTGTAAACCTTTTTATATATATATGTATGTTTAACCCATGGGAACTCATCAAGTTTCAAAGTTGACCCCTTTATTTTTAACATGTTGCAGGTTTGTTACTTGAGGAACTCTTAGGACTTGGACTTAGATAAATTAAACATCTTATGTTGTTGTTTATATTTTTGTGTATTGTAATGACTTAATTGACTTGTATTGTTCAATGAATAATGTATTTAATATTATTCCAACTAATTTAGTTCCATGTGCTATGAACAATCGTTTCACATTCATCCGCCCTGATGATTCCGCCGTCGGTCGGGGTATGACACTATGCTACCAAAAATCATATTAACCCCCCCCCCCCCACAAAACTACGAATTACACCATTAAAACTCATATCTTCCCCCCCCCCTGCGCGCACGCTTTCTCTCTCTCTCCAAACACATCCATCCACCCTCTCACTAAATTTTGGACATCCCGGGATGTTCGGGAAGGCATATGATGGCTGGATTTGAGATCTACACTGTCTTTTTTGCTTGGATTTGCATTAAGAGCTCTCGGGTTCTTGAGGTTTGACTCCTTTTCACTTAAATAAGAATTGTTGTTGTGTATGAGCATACATGTGATGTTGTGAAACTCCATTTCAGTGATAAATCGCTCGGTTGGAGATGTAAATGCGTCAAGAAGCTACATTATGCTTCAGGGAAAATTTGGTAAGGATCTAAGTCCTCACATTGTGCATTGTATGTGATTTAGGAACAACCAGGGTTTAGCAAGATCAAACTGATCATTTGTATGTTATGAGACATGATTGGGAAGTTAAGAGAAAACTCGTAATATGGTGGTATATCTGTCATAAGATTGTTTTTGGCTTGATTTTAAGTTTAACCGGGTACGTAAACCCTAGCTCAACCATATACTTTGATCTAAGTGAATAATGTGTGTTGATAATTGTAGGAATACGTTGCACTTGCCTAAGCTCTTAGGGTGGTGATATTGGCGTTGTTGTGATTGTGGAAGCTTGATTATTGTGGACCACCAGTTGAGGTGAGTCTAACCGCCCTTTTTTTCCTATGTTTGATTTTAGGGCTATACATGAGCTGTTCAAATTGATTTTGTTTTGTATTTTCCCAGGGTTGATGCATGACATATTATGTTCGTAATGTCTAACGGACCATAGTTTAGGTACGTCTATACCTTAGTCATGTTAGTTACCAACAAACCATTAAGGTAAGTTTGTGGGTAATCTAAATGGCATGACACCCAAATTACCTCGGGGTATATGTGCGCTTAGATGGATCCAATCTGGGTAGGAGGGGCTCGCTCCATGAAATTATTATTTTGTTATATTGATGTTGAACTTGGAGTGGCATGGACTAACTTCAAAGTGTTACTATTGTTAGTGAGAATTGTTTATCAAGCAATTTGCTTACGCACATATATGTTCATATTGGTGTCGAGTTTGGAGTCACTAGTTACGACTCACCAACAACTTTGTTGTTGACATTTTTATCTCGTGTTTCAAGTGTTGCAAGTGCCGGAAGGCGTTAGCTAAAGCATGTGTCTTAGCTCATTTTGATGTAGAATTTTGAATATTCTATACATGATGTTATTGAAACTACTTGGTAGCAATGGTTTAATAACAATTATGTTGAATATTAACGCATTGATTGCGTATGTTATGTGATAAAATGTTAAGTTTTATGTTAAGTTTCATTTCAGCCTAGATTGTGGTCTTGATTTTAAGTCTTCCACTATAGCATGTTGTGTATCATGATACAACAGGTAATGCCGTGGATTGGGGTGTAAGACTTTGTCTTGATGTAGGTTGATATAATACATTACGAATATTGTTAAAACATATTAATCAATGGTCAAGGAAGCTAAATGGAAGACTAAAGTCATAAGTGTGTGATTAAACAAATATAAATTCAAATTAAAGCTTAGAGTTATTTACACAGTTGGTTTAATGGTATGTCCATATTGTAGGAATTAATCCTAACTTTTGAGAAATTACATCTTTGGTCCCAAGTGTTTGTAAAATTATAACACCAATGCTCCTTGGAGTGGATAACGTTAACTTTTGTAGTTAAGTTGGTGTGAAATGACCTAGATACCCTATACTATTAAAAATAAAAATCAAAAATGAAAAAAACAAAAAATAAAATTAATACAATATATATATATATATTTGAACCCCGTCACCATCTACACCCTTCCTTCGCAGCCACCATCGTAGCATCCACCAATGGTCCATCGCCATCCCCTCCAACCACCACACCTTCTATCTTCAGCCACATGTAACCATACCTTTGGCTGCCAAAGCCATTACTATTGGTTGCCAACATCTCCTCATTATTGGTCAACAACACCGTCACCATAATCATCGGTCAACAACAACTTCGCCACCACTATCTCTTCTCGAATCTCGGCCTTATAATGGATTTATTTCATCTGTTTCAAAATGCAAAGTGTTTTCGTCACCGGAAACTAGCCGAACAACATGGTTTGGCATGGAGGGGTGTGTGACAGGGGTTGGCATGGTGATATGAGTGGAGAGTGTGTGGTGTTACCAAATGTGGTGTAACTGAAATACAACGCGCCCTATGATGGTGACCAAAAAATGAAAGTGTTGTTCAAAAGTGTTGTTGAAAAATGGGTATTTGGGTTTCTAATGAAGAAGAAGATAGGGTGGGGGTGGGGTGGGGGTGGGACACTATATATTATTATGTATTATTTAATTAAATAATAAAAGGTATTTTCATCATTTTTAAAAATCAACTAAAGAACTTAATGACCATCCATGTTAAGAACCACACTAGCTCTTTCAAGAAGGCAGTATATAATGTTGTGATTTTGTTTCAACTACGAGTAAAGTAGCTAAGGTTTTGAAGATATGCCATACCTAAAAGCACCAAAGCGCTGGTAACATTTCCTCCTAACTTTAGAATTTTAACTATAAGTAGGAGCTGTAAACCTCGAAGACTCTTATAGGGATTAGGGAAAAGGGAATAGGAATTCGTTTATTAACTCATTTTTTTCAAATTATCCACTCACTGAGATACATGTTACTTCACTATACGTTTAGTCGACAATGTTCATTCCAGCTTGCCATGGCGAGGGTATGCTTTCTTATGCTACTACTACACTTTCACAAACATCAATGTAATATTTTAAAATTAGGACCATTTGCAATATCAACATAGCACATGGACCAACTATGTAATTTACTCTAAACTTTACAAAGTTTGATAAAGTCAAAGTCAATAAACCTAAAACACAAATGAGAATTTTGTATTGTCAAATTGAAGAATAGAAAAAACATTTGTCTTGGTGTAGGTTGACGTGATACATAAAGGATATTGTTAAAGGTATTAATTTATGGTTAAGGAAGCTAATTGAAGAATAAAGTCATAGGTGTGTCATAAACAAATAAAAATTCAAATCAAAGTTTACAAAGTTTGATACAGTCCAAAACTATGTCAAGGTTTTAAGACATAATAGAATAGTTAAAAGTAATTTTAAAATTCTAGAATTGATAATAGAGTGTGAGATTGGACAAAGCGCAACTTTTAAAAATTTGACAAAAATTTGTCGTAGGGCAATATGGTCGATCATACGACTTTTGTTTCGTATTCTAATTTTGCTACGATCTTTCGATAAATATCAAGCCTTGTCTAATATCCACTTCATTCCTTGGTGGACAAAAAAACACTAAAATACATATGCATTGTGAATCTCTCTCATTCTTACTGTTAGGTCTAGAATCAGTAGATCTAGTCATTATGTATAGGCTTAGTACTTGAATTAATATCTGTAATGAACTTTTGTATTTCATTATTGTGTATGCATTAAATATATAGGTTAACCCATTTATATATGTGTTGATTTATGTATGGCTGCAGGTACAAACATAATACTTGGTCAATTACTGAAATTGACCAAGTGTAAGAAACATCTACGGATGAACATTTCGTTCTTCCGTAGATATATATTTTACAAGTAACAAAACATCCGAAGATCATCTACGGATGAACAAGTCAACTGGAGTTCCAAGTGAATTTCAAGAAATGCTGCGGAAGAACAAAACAGCTGCGGAAGAACAAAACATCTGCGGAAGACAATATTTCTGCGGAGTCCAAACACTTGCATAATACAAGTGTTACAAGTCAACAAAGTCAACAAGTCAACAAGGCGGTTATTCAAATCCCGAGAAATCCGATGATTCCTTATCAGAAACAAATCAAATCCCAAGAGATCCGGTGTTTCCTATAACTGAAACATCTTTGTCTATAAATATGGATCCTAGGTTTCGATTCAAAGACGATTGATTCAGACGATTGATTGATTGAGAACAGCAATAGCAATACAACAATCATCAAAAGTCTTTCGATCATCAAAACATATACAACATCATAGCATCCATTGATATCGTACATTCATTCTTTTGTAATCACCAACACAGTATAATAAAATATTGATTAATCATTAATTGTGTTTTGTTTCGTGTGTTCTTGATATTTCATTGGTATTGAAAGTTGCTTAAATACAATTAAACCAAATCAACGTTAATTCCGCTAACGTTGACTTGACATCGATTCACACTGATAATTCCTGTTGACGATCCTTGGATTCACAGGTGGTATCAGAGCCAAGTGCTCATTGATTTAGATCAATTGATCTATCAGTGTTAGTTGTGTTTTAATTGTGTTTGATTTCGCTTAACATCAATCGTTTTTAATTAACTTGTTTCTATATTCAAATCAATTGAATAGTAGATCTTGTTAACAACATGAGCAACTTCAGTGGTTCATCTTACCAACCCCCGAAGTTGGAAACAAAAGCAGATTTCAAGTCGTGGAAAATCAAGTTCAGGAATCATGTAAACTATACTGATTCTGACTTGTGGATTTCCATCACTGAAGGTCCTTATATTCCACCCACTCTTGGGCCGGATTATAATGACAAAAATCAACCAATCAGTACAAAAGATCTATCACCTGATGATGTCAAAAAGGTTAAAGTCGATATAATAGCATACAGTCTGCTTAGTATGGCTTTACCTGAAGAGATATTAATCAGGTGTGAGAACTATAAAACAGCTCACTCCTTATGGAAGATTCTTCACACTCTCTGCGAAGGGAGTGATGAGATAAGAAGTATAAGGAGAGACACCCTCAGATCATAATATGAAACCTTTCATCATATTGAGGGTGAATCAATTCCTCAGCAACTTCATAGATTCATGCAGTTAGTCACTGGGATGAATATTCTAGAGTTGAAGTATACTAGTGAGGAATTAAACAAGAAAATGCTCCACACTTTGCCAGAAAGTTGGAAGCATACTGTGTCCATGTTCAAGAACACTATAGATCTGAAAGCTACTGGATTAGATACTCTGGTTGCAAAAGTGGAAGCTCTTGAAATGGACGAAAAATCAAGAAACAAGAGTGTGAGAACTCATGTCTCACCCTATCACTTCAAAGAAACAAATAATGTAGGAAGTGCTTTTATTTCAAACAATGAAAGTGATAACTCTTGTGCTAGGAGTGATGATGAGGAGGAAGTTAGCTTCTATGCTTCAAAACCCTCAAAGAAATCATCTCAAGACAAGCAGAAGAAGAATAAAGGAAGAACTACTGATAGACAAGATATAACTGCAGCAACAACTAAGTCTTCCTTTTCAGCAAATCAGTCAGAACCAATAACTGTGATATTGGACTCTGAAGAACAAAGAGCAGCCTTTGCAGCTTTTAGCTCAAGTTTTCAAGCATATCTGGGAAGCTCTCTAACATCAGCCAATATCTGTCAACAAGACTTAGAAGAACTACCTCCAGATGTAGTGGAAGAGATGGATTTACAATGGCAGATGGCCATGATTGCTTATAGAGCTAAGCAATATCTCAGGAGAAATAAGAACTTGGCTTCAGCAAGCAAAACATCAAAGATTGGTGTTGACAAATCAAAAGTGAGATGCTACAAATGCAATCTCTATGGACATTTCTCAAGAGAATGCAATCAACAGTCTTATCCAGAGATGAGACAACATCAGCAGCATCAACAACATCAGATTCAAGCAAATCAACAATCTTCTCAAAGACCTCTGCACAAGCAATCTCAACTGATCAATGCTTCCCCACCAGCCACCAAAGAATCAGCAGGACCAAGTAACTCAAAGGAGTCAGGGCTGATCATACTTCAAGATGGAACGTGTGACTGGAGTTTGTATGAGAAGGAAGTTTTGGAAGAAAATCAAGCATTGATGGCCCATATGGATCAAACAGTTCCACCAATGGCAAAAGAGGTAAAAGAAAGATTGTGTTCATCAACTTGTGTTGAGGAAGTTGAACGATATAGAGTCCATGCTCAACAGTTGGCTGATAAAGTAAAAGAAACAATGATTTTGAATGAATCTCATGTTAGAGAACATAAATTATATCAAATAAAAATTAATTCTTTGCAAAAGGATTTAGAAAAATTTGTTTCTGAAAATTATAGCCTAAAAGCTCAAGTTGAGCATTTGACCACTTCCTTAACAAAATCCATGGCTGATCATGCATCAACTGAAGTGAAACTTCAGAAGTTTCAATTATCATCTCAGCAATATGAGAAATTACTAACTTCTCATATTGAATCAAAGAAAAGGTCTGGGTTGGGTTATAATGCGGTTGCACCACCTATAAATGATAATTACACATCCTTACCTACAACAATGACAAACACTCTGTCAAATCATTTTGTGCCTAGCACTAAATTTGAAAAAGACTCAACTAAAACTAAAATTAATGATAAAGCTGAGGTGAGTGAAACTGAATCATCTGAATCAGAATCATTAGATCAAAATGATTCAGAATTTGATTATGATAAGTGTGATGACTTGGATGATTCTGATGAACATGATGTTGATCAAACAAGCACTGGTAAAAATTTTCAACTGAAAGCCCATATTCCAAAAGTGCTTGAAGAAACAAAGTTGCCATACCCTCCTAAACAAAGAAACATGTTGAAGACCATCTGCAAGAGGATAGCTCAATTGAATGAAGGTCTTCAAGAACTAAGTATGCAAGAATCCTCCAAGAAATTGACTGATGAATCTGTCATCATTGAGGAAAGAGGAAAATTCAAAGGAAAGAAAAAGGCATCAGCAGATCATCAACTGAACAAGAAAACTTCAGCTGCTGATCTACGGAAGAGAAATTCAGCCCCAAACGATCAAAATGTGCACAAAATTGAAAAAGGTGAAGCACATTCAAAGCTAAAGAAGAAAGAGCCACAACAAAAATCAGCAAACAAAAGGAATGATTCAGAGAAAGAATCAGAAGAAAAGTATTGCAAGTGGTGTGACATGAAAAATCACAACACTGAAGATTGTTACTTCAGCAGCTATTGTTCTATTTGCAATATGAACAATCATATGACTGCTGATTGTTACTTCAACAAACATTGTTCTATTTGCAAAAAAAATAATCATTCCACACAGGAATGTTATTTCAACAAAAAGAACAAGATAAAAGGCTCAAAGAAGAAAGAATCAGACAAATCTGAATCAGATTCCCAATCTACGGAATCTGCAAAGGGTTCAAAACTGAAGAAGCAGGATCAAAAATCAAAGGCAAAACCAAAGGACAAATCATCATCAAGTGTTAATATACTGAGGAAAAGACCATCTTTCCAGCAGTCAAAAACACCACACAAAAGAGTGGATTTGTCAGACAAGGAATCAAAGGATGATGATTCATTCTTTGATAAATTTGAAAAAGGCATTCATATACCTCTTTCAAAAACAAAAGATAGTGAGACATTTAAAGGTTCATTATCAAAACAAAAGACTCAAGCAAATGAAGTTGATCTAAGTAAAGCAGAAAATATGAATCATGAATCTACTTCATCAACATCCCATTCAGCAGAATCATCCTCATCCAAATCAAATCAGAATGAATCAATCAAATCTGAAACTGAAACTTCAAAAAATATTCTTGAAAGAGTAACTGTTTTAGATCATGTTGACAAACCCAAGATCACTAAGACTTGGGTTGTCACTTCTAACTGATTTTCTTTTCTGATTGCAGGAACAATATTGGAGAGCTGACAACATGTGGTATGTTGACAGTGGTTGTTCCAGGCATATGACAAGAAACTGTTCTCTTCTCCATGATTTCAAACATAAAAATGCTTCTTATGTGGCATTTGGTGGGGATAAAAAGGGAGGTAAAATTGTTGGTGAAGGAATGATAACCAATGGTGTACTTAAATTTGATAAAGTAAATTACTGTAAAAACTTACAGTATAATTTACTTAGTGTATCTCAAATCTGTGATCAAAACTACACTACATTGTTTGATGACACTAACTGTTACATTCTTAAGCCAGGATTTATTGTCCCAGAAGATTGGATTCTCCTCAAAGCAGCAAGAAAAGGAAACACTTATGTCTTGGATATGAACAACACTTCTCTCACAAAACATGAAACTTGTCTTATATCTAAACTTTCAGAAAATTTGTCACAATTATGGCATAGAAGACTTGTTCATTCTAACATGAAAAATATGAATAAATTGGTGAAACATGACCTGGTCATTGGATTACCAAATAAAGAGTTCCATTGCTCAACTCATTGCTCTTCTTGTTACAAAGGAAAACAACACAGAGTGTCACATAAACCAAAAACAATCAATACTAATACTACACCACTCAAATTGCTTCACATGGATCTTTTTGGTCCAACCAATGTAATGAGTATTGGAAAAAGGCAATATTGTTTAGTGATAGTTGATGATTTCACTAGATTTACATGGGTCTTTTTCTTAAAACAAAAGTGAAACATCAGAAACATTAATGGACTTTGTCATCAAGATTGAGAATCAACTTGATACAAAAGTCAAAATTTTCAGGAGTGATAATGGTACTGAATTTGTTAACTTTGAACTAGATTCTTTTTGCAGGAGCAAAGAATTGCAAGACAATTCAGTGCACCAAGGACTCCACAACAAAATGGAGTTGCTGAACGAAGAAACAGAACTCTCATTGAAGCAGCAAGAACAATGCTAGCTGATTCACAACTACCTATTACCTTTTGGGCTGAGGCTGTGAATACTGCATGCAATGTTCAAAATAGAACATTAATTGTCAAAGAACATAACAAAACTCCTTATGAGCTCCTATTTAAAAGAAAACCTTACATAGGATATCTAAGAGTATTTGGATGTCAAGTAACTGTTTTGAACATAAAAGAGTCATTAGGAAAATTTTCAAAAAAGCATATGATGGTTTCCTTGTTGGATATTCTTCAACATCAAAATCATATAGAGCGTATATTCCACAACATAACATTGTGGAAGAGACCCCTAATGTATCTTTTGATGAAAATGTGTTCACTAAGTCAGTTAAAGGTTCATCATGGTTATTTGACATAGATGCCTTGTCTAAATCTTTTAACTATGATCATTTGACAAATGCAGGTTCTGATGAAGTATGCTATCCATTTGTTCCACCTATTATGACTGAAGTAACTTTATCTGCTGATCCCCCAAGGATACATCCGTCTTCAGATGAAAATACTTCAGCAGAAGCAGATATTACATGTGGAACTGAACAAAATGCATCTAGAGTTCCTTTGGAAGATCAGCATGTATCCGGAGAAATTCCTTCGGAAGACCAAAATATATCCGGAGAAATTCCTTCGGAAGACCAAACTGCATCCGGAGTTCCTTCGGAAGATCAGCATGTATCCGGAGAAATTCCTTCGGAAGACCAAACTGCATCCAGAGTTCCTTCGGAAGATCAGCATGTATCCGGAGAAATTCATTCGGAAGACCAAAATACATCCGGAGAACTTCCTTCGGAAGACCAAAATGTATCCGGAGAAGCTCCTACGGAAGAACAAAATACTTCCGCAGAAGTTCCTGCGGAAGAGCAAAATCCAACTGCAGATACTTCTGTAGCTCATTCAACAGAGACTCAATGTGATTATTTCTTGAATTCTCAAATTGAGATGAATCAGTCAGAGGCAATGGAAATGACTAATCTGGAATCATCCATTCCAGTTGAGTCAACTCCCTCAATGAGAATTCATAAGTCTCATCCATTTAACAATATCATTGGAAATCCTGAAAAGAGAACTACAAGGAGCCAAAGTGGTACAGCCAACCTTTGTCTCTTCAACTGTTTTCTTTCTCAAGTGGTGCCTCCAAACATTACAGCTGCTTTAAAAGACAATAGCTGGATTGAAGCTATGCAAGAAGAGCTTCAACAGTTCAGAAAGCAAAAAGTATGGTGTCTTGTTGATTTACCTGAAGGTCAACATCCTATTGGAACTAGATGGCTATACAAAAACAAACTGATGATAGAGGGATTATTGTTCGAAACAAAGCAAGGTTAATAGCACAAGGATACACTCAAGAAGAAGGCATAGATTATGATGAAGTTTTTGCACCAGTTGCAAGAATTAAGGCAATAAGAGTGTTCTTGGCATATGCATCATACAAGAAATTCACTGTGTATCAAATGGATGTCAAGTGTGCATTCTTATATGGAAAAATTGATGAGGAAGTTTATGTGTCTCAACCCCTCGGATTTGAAGATCCTCATTATCCTCACAGGGTATACAAACTAGATAAAGCCTTGTATGGTCTTCATCAAGCACCAAGAAAATGGTATGAAACACTATCATCCTTCTTACTCAAGCATGGCTACAAAAGAGGAACAATTGATCAGACACTCTTTCTCAAACAAGAACATCAAGATCTCTTAGTAGTTCAAGTATATGTTGATGACATTATATTTGGATCAACTAATAAGAGATTGTGTGTGAATTTTGAAGAGCTGATGAAATCTGAATTTCAGATGAGCTCAATGGGTGAATTAACATTCTTCCTTGGCCTTCAAGTTCATCAAAAAGCAGATGGAATATTCATCAATCAAGAAAAATACATACATCAAATACTGAAGAAATACAATCTTGCTGAAGTATCCTCATGCAAAACACCAGCTTCAACAATTGATAAGATTGCTCCTGATCCCACTGGAAAATCTATTGATCAAAAATTATTTAGATCCATGATAGGTTCACTTATGTACCTAACTGCCAGTAGACCTGATATTATGTTTGCTGTGTTGTATGTGCTAGGTACCAATCTGATCCAAAGGAGTCACATCTCAATGCTGTCAAAAGAATTTTCAGATACCTCAAGGGAAAACCAGGACTTGGTCTATGGTATCCCAAGGATGGAGACTTTACACTCTACTCATACTCAGACAGTGACTATGGTGGATGTAACAGCAATAGAAAATCAACAACCGGTGGATGTCAATTCATTGGACCCAGGCTAGTGTCATGGCAGTGCAAGAAACAAACAAATGTTTTTGTATCCACAGCTGAGGCTGAGTACATTGCTGCTTCAGCCGGGTGTTCTCAAGTACTTTGGTTACAAAACCAATTGCTTGACTATGGTTACAACTTTCTTCAAACTTCAATCTATATAGACAATTCTGCTGCTATGTTTATAACTGCTAATCCTGTGCAACATAGTAAAACAAAACATATAGAGATTAGGTATCATTTTCTGAGAGATTGCTCAGAAAAGGGATTGATTAAGTTAGTCAAAGTGGATACATCAAATCAGCTTGCTGATTTATTCACTAAAGCCTTTGATTCAGTCAGATTTAATTTTCTGATTGAGTCTCTAGGTATGATTAACTTAGATTAAATCAAGTCCAAACAAATAACATGCTGTGTGCAATAATGCATCAGTATGCCTTATGCATGGGAAATGATAGTAAACTATAGCTTTGCCTATTTCTGCATAAACAAATAACAATATATCTCAACAAGTTTCTTGATATGTGAGTAGGTTCAACTTGAGTGGAAACAAATCTTAGTGCTTGCAAACATAATATTGTCATAATTGTCTGTGGGAACCTTCATTTTGAGAAAACAAAGTGAGTCTTATCCTAATGTGATCAAATCATTCATCTGAACACACTATGTAAAACACTTTATACTATCTATCTTTGCAAATCATACTCCCTCTGTTTTGTGTGAACAAAGACCTGGGTGTATGATCACCATACTGAATATCAGTATCAAAGGTGAAAAGATCATGCTCATCATCATCCCTCTGTTTTGTGTGAACAAAGACCTGGGTTAAAGGCACCTCTGTTTTACGTGAGTAAAGACCTGGTGACCTGATGATGATCATATCTAAAGCTCTCAAAAGAATCCTAAGTGATCAACTGTATATTATCCTGAGCTTTATCAACATCGCATCAATGAGATGCCAAATACATCTCAAGATAGCTATTATAATTTAAAGTACATAGTCTTAAGTGTGAAAAAATGATGATTTGACTTACAAAGGGAGGACAACACCTTTGTGAATCAAATGTGAAGTCCATGACAGTTATTTCTAAAACAATAAAACATGATAAACAGCAAGCCTAGTTGATACATGAGCTCTTGTATGGATTTATAAGGACAATATACTTGCAATCAGAACTTGTTCTAGCATCAATATACAACATAACTAATCAGGAAGAGGCTTAGCATTATAGTATGATCCCATCTTAAGTGCATCTGATCATTATCATATATTTAGAGTTTATGTTATTCCTCTTAAAGAAATTTATGATAAATGCTTAAGTTCATCATTAATCACAAATTTAGGGGGAGTAGCATTCATGAAAAAGCATCTATATCAGCAGCAGCAATGTCTATATCTTTATCAATTTGAAGAAATTGAAACCTGAGCATCACCTTAGCCGTTGGTTACATGAAATTTATTTTAAATTTTCTTGTACTAAATTGTCATGTATACAAAGCCAACGAGGTCCTATAGCAATAATTGGTTCAACCAATGGAGTTGGGCCATACATACAACTGTATGTAAATCAATATTAGTATATTAATGTTTATCCGTAGATTGGTAAACTACGGATAAATAAAGATCAATAACAGTAGAAGTTGTTGATCCGTAGATGTACTACGGAAGAGTAAATTGTGGATCACAATTAATGTGAAATTACTTCTACGGAAGAGTACAATGTGGGACCCACTAATAAATCCGAGAAAATTAATATGTCTGAGGGTATAAATAAAGAGATTTGACTTGTCAAATGCATTATTCACTTTTTCAGCTCACTTTTTCAGACCTAGAAAATCTCACTCAACAAATTTTTTCCCACTTTCTCAACATTCAAAATTTACCAAATCAAACCTTAAGCAAACATATATCTGTGTTCTTAATCAGCGTTTATTAAGGTAAAACATGTCGTAATCATCAAGAATGAACAAGTTGATTCTTGTTTTATCTCACAACTGTTCGTATTCTAATATCAATAATGTGATTCTAACGAAGTCTTTTCTTATGAACAGATGGATCAACAATTTGCAAAAGAGCATAATGTGTGTGCTTTCTTGAACCCTGACGATCCTGTGTCAGAAGGATGTCAAGAAATTATGAGATATTTGAGAAGATCAAGGGTTTTCTATGCACTATCTGCAGAGCCAACGATTTATCGCTCGCATATCAGTGATTTCTGGAATTCTGCACATATAGAAGAAGATGATGAAGGAATTATTGCAGAAGTTAAGAATCGAAGGCTGAGAATAGACGAACAAACAATAAGAAGGGTACTAGAACTGGGAGATGTTGAAGCTGGACACCCTGATGTATTTGATAATGAATACATAGAAAAGGTTTTTCTTCTAATGGGGTATGATGGAGACTTTAAAAAGGGAGAAATCAAGAAGGGAAGACTCTGTAAGCCATACAGATTTTTGTGTCACACTTATCTGAAGTGTATGTCAAACAGAAAATCTGGGCTTGACAGATTTTCAAGACATATATCATCTGGTATCATTGGCATCTTTGAGGGAAGGACCTATAACTACTCAAAGTACATCTTTAATTGTTTGTGTGATCACATTCGAGTACAGAAGGCTGATAAGATGTATATGTTTCCAAGGTTCATTCAGCTCATCATTAATGCAGACCTGCCTGGAACGTCTGTGGAGGGTGGTGTGTTTATCCAAGCACACCTTGGCAGATCTGTGCTGAACAAAATCTCAGGGAAATATGAAGGAAGAGACATAGACATGTTTGCTCATGTGATTGATGCTAATGCAGACATACCTCAAGAGCTTGTTTGGGAAATTGATGAAGAGAGCTCTGCTACCAGCTCTGCTCAAGACACTCCATCACTAGAAGCATCACCTCAACAACAAACATCCCAAACTCAATCTCCAGCCAGCCAAAATACAGAACCTATCTCTCCAATCCTCCACCTATCACCACATCAACAACAAACACCCCAAACACAATCACCTGCCAGTCAAAATACTGAACCAATATCTCCCATTCAACCCCAATCACCAATTCAGCCTCAGATGCAACTCTACCAACAACTTCCAAATTCAGATACTGAGAGCATCTACACTGGAGAGACAGAATTAGTCTCAGACGCAAGTACAGTCAAACTGTCATTATCCAAGACTGAATCCCCTGTGCATTCAAATGAAACTGAACAAGTTTCTCTAGTGACTGATCAGCAACAACAACAAACTCTTCAAGAGCATGAAGATCAAGCCACTGAACCAAAGTCAAGCTCAGCAAGTGTTGATCATGTGGAAGTAAAAGAAGATGAGATTGAGTCTCAGCATCAGGAAATAGACACAGAAGCAGATCAGGTTGATGTGATTGCTTATAATGAAGATGATCTGAGTGATAATGACATTCTTGTGAGCAAAAGTTATCTGGTGGCTGAGTACAACAAGCTGGTGCTCAAATCAAATAAAAGAAAGGCAAGAATACAAGAGCTGAAGGGCATAATAAAAGAAAAGGATGAAGAATTGATAAGACAGCAAGCAAGAATAAAGAGACTGAGAGAAGATGCTCAAAGTGATAAAGAAGTCATTGATGCTCTGCTAGACAAGGAAGCTGAGCTAAAGGAGTCAGCAGAGACTGAGAAGAAAGATAAAGAAAAGTTCATGAAGAGACTTGAACAAGCATCTGGCACTATGACTGCTCAGTCAAACATTATAAAGAGCAAAGAAGAAGAAATTGAGCAACTTAAACTGAAGATCAGTTTATTGGAATCTCATGCTAAGGCTTCAACTGATCAAACAAAACAAAGTCCTGAGGCATCAAAAGAAATGATCTTGTACTCAAAGAAAAGAAAGTACCTTGGTACTGCTGAGAAAAAGCCAACCACTTATGAAAGTATTTCAAAGAAACAAAAGCTGATTTCTCCTGAACACACCCCCTCAATAGATTTATCTACTGAGAAGCCTATCTCTGAACAGAAATATGAAAGTGATAAAGAGTGGGAAGAATTAATCAAAGAAGACTCTCCTCCAAAACAAGAAGTCTCAAAGGCTGATGATCTTCTGACTACAAGTGACATATTTGAAGAGAGGCCTGAATCAACCATGTTCATGACACTTATAAGCCATGGTTTCCCTTATGACATGGTTGAAAGACTAAACATGACAGAGATGAAGAACCTGTTAAAAGAATTTGAGCTTGCATGCTTTATGATTCCAAATTATGATTATGAAGCCTTCAGCACTTTTCAATCAATTCAAAACACAAAGAAGGAGTTGGGACACTGTGACACAGCCAAGCTGAGCAAATACAACATGACTTGCTGGTTACAAGGACATAACTACAAACCTCATGAGCTTAAAGGAAGATCAGTAGGGGAACTCAGAAGGATGATGGAGCATGTGATGAAAGTTGAGCTAGATACTGGAGTAAAATTCAGAACTGAAGCTCCACATCCATCTTATGAACAATAAAGCAAACTTCCTGCTGAACCTATAACAGTTGAACCTAAAGACCAGCACAAAGGAAAAGAGAAATTGATTAGAGAGCCAAGAGAAGTTATCCCCGGAAAAGTATGGCCACTTGGGACTGCAGTTAGAGAGATAACTGAGCAAAAGTCCACTCTAATACAACTGATAGATCATCTCACAACTCCCAGCTCTGCGGAAGAAAACAAGATCATGGCCTGGAAATATGATCCAGACTGGGATTGTGCTGTTATTAAAAGAACATCTGGAAGAGTTGAATACTTCCATGATGTACTCTTAGTATTGAGTCTGCCAGAAAATGACATCAAAGATCTTCAAAGTTTAATCATCAGCAACTATCCAATTCACCCTAGTGGGAAAGCTGAAAACAAAATTCAAAGATGATGTGCTTATAGAAGCCAAAAGAGAAGATGTAGAACATCAAAAGAGAATCACAGGGCTAAAAAGATTCAAGACCAATGCCTCAGAACATGTAGATGATGAATTCTTGAAGAGGATTGGCTACAACAACAGAAACAAAGCAACACTTAAATGCATTGAAGGGACTCAATTCACATACCCAATCACTGAATGGGGATATGTTGAGAAGACAAAAGAGTTGGTCCTACTGAGAAATGCTGAGAACAAGAAAGCTGAAAAGATCAGAATCTTTGATCCTGTGGAAATCAAACTGCTCCATCCCAGCTACACCTCATACCTAAATGAAAATTCTTTCCCAAGCTGTCTGATGAAAAAGCACAAAATGATCTGTTCCTACATGTTCATGTGATTCAAGTAGTAGACAAACTACATGCCAAAGCATATAAAAGAAGAAGATTTAATGCTGGACTACTGAAGGGAACAACTTTTGATGAAGTAACAGAACTAAGAATAACAGAACAAGATGAGCTAGAAGTGGTGAATAACAACAAGGTGTTAGACACACTCACTACAGAGGAAGATGTTCTGGGAATTAGTTATGAGACTCTGAAGAAGATCAGCAAGATAAAGATCAACTATAAGTATGATGATCAGAAGACTGCTGTCTCCTACTTCTACAACAAGATGATCGCAAGAATCAAAGATCTTGCAGTTTTGAAGGACTGATTGCAAGTAGCTAAGCCTAAGGGGGAGTATTGTTAGGTCTAGAATCAGTAGATCTAGTCATTATGTATAGGCTTAGTACTTGAATTAATATCTGTAATGAACTTTTGTATTTCATTATTGTGTATGCATTAAATATATAGGTTAACCCATTTATATATGTGTTGATTTATGTATGGCTGCAGGTACAAACATAATACTTGGTCAATTACTGAAATTGACCAAGTGTAAGAAACATCTACGGATGAACATTTCGTTCTTCCGTAGATATATATTTTACAAGTAACAAAACATCCGAAGATCATCTACGGATGAACAAGTCAACTGGAGTTCCAAGTGAATTTCAAGAAATGCTGCGGAAGAACAAAACAGCTGCGGAAGAACAAAACATCTGCGGAAGACAATATTTCTGCGGAGTCCAAACACTTGCATAATACAAGTGTTACAAGTCAACAAAGTCAACAAGTCAACAAGGCGGTTATTCAAATCCCGAGAAATCCGATGATTCCTTATCAGAAACAAATCAAATCCCAAGAGATCCGGTGTTTCCTATAACTGAAACATCTTTGTCTATAAATATGGATCCTAGGTTTCGATTCAAAGACGATTGATTCAGACGATTGATTGATTGAGAACAGCAATAGCAATACAACAATCATCAAAAGTCTTTCGATCATCAAAACATATACAACATCATAGCATTCATTGATATCGTACATTCATTCTTTTGTAATCACCAACACAGTATAATAAAATATTGATTAATCATTAATTGTGTTTTGTTTCGTGTGTTCTTGATATTTCATTGGTATTGAAAGTTGCTTAAATACAATTAAACCAAATCAACGTTAATTCCGCTAACGTTGACTTGACATCGATTCACACTGATAATTCCTGTTGACGATCCTTGGATTCACACTTACATCATAAAACTTCATAAAAAATTGAAGATCAAAGTGTAAAAATAGAGAATTAAGCTACAACTTTTAGCAAGTTATACTTGTATTGTAAGAATTATTTGTGAACACTATCTTCATATAGAGTTAGTGTAGGCTTGAAAGAAAAGACACAATTTTGATATAGTGTTAGGGAATATAAAATTATCTTCATATAATGTTTTCTTTTGTATTTGGATGGTAAAGTCATATCTTAACATAGTGTTGCAAGATTTACTATCTTAACATAATAAAAAAATGAACAAGTGTAAATATGTACTATCGTGACATAATGTGTTGAAAATGATGATCACTATCTTTAATAGTCAGATGGTGTATTGTGATCTCTACTACTTTAAGAAAACATCTAACAGAGTTAACTCTTGATTGTAAGATTAGAGAGAGAACGTAAAGTGATATTGTTAACATTCACTTGAACTTCTATA
This sequence comes from Flaveria ramosissima, assembly GCA_025215565.1. Taxonomy (NCBI): domain Eukaryota; kingdom Viridiplantae; phylum Streptophyta; class Magnoliopsida; order Asterales; family Asteraceae; genus Flaveria; species Flaveria ramosissima. The sequence continues at coordinate 18,679,692 of CM046043.1, read as the reverse complement.
AAAATGGCTTTGTCATACTTTCTTTATGTTTTAGTTACTTTTCGACGATATTTTGTATTTTATAGTTATTTACACATGTTGATCTATACTTTAACATTTCTAAAAGAAGTTTAATATGAAACTAATCACCCCCTTTAGTTTCCTACAATACCGACCAACTGACTTAATATAATATATACGCTTAGAGTTAAGTTTGATTTTACTCCTTGAGCTTTGTTAAAAATAATTATTTTTTCCTCCAAAAGACTAAAAGTATCAGTTTATCTCTAAAAGTTTCATAAATTGTTTCAATTTTAGTCTAAAAAATTTATTAGTTGTTACAACTTTATCTAAAATAATAAAACTTTTGAAGAGAAATTGAAACAACATATGAAACTTTTAGAGGTAAATTGATGTTTTTAATCTTTTTGAGAAAAATGGTTACTTTATTCAAACCTTAGTAAGCAAAATGAAAATTAACTCATACTGTTATTATGTTTTGTGAAAAGTTAGAATTTTATAATGATTGAAATTAAGAAAAATTGTATGATATAATACTACTGGACAAGAAACCCTAATTTAATTGACTTGTATTTCAAGATCACAAGATTTACCATGAGAAAACGTAAAACAACATTACGTAGAAAAGTATCTCAAATGAATACACATACACGGATACATACATATAGTTGGGCTTTACTGAAAATATTAAAAACTTTAAGTATGAGGATGATTACAGATCATTAATTAAAAGTAATTAAAAGCCAAGATAAATTAGATAACATGAACTCAATTTGAAGATGTAAAACGTGAATGGGTCAAATGAGAAAACACCATTCTCGTTACATCATTTTCTTAAACATCCATTGCTTTTTATACGTAACCATAAAATCAGCAAAATCTAATATTTAATTTGGTTATACGATTTGTTTTTTTATATAAATTTATCGAAGCATTTTGAATTAAGTGATTGTAATGATGTATTAACAGCAAGTTATATGACACGATCTGAAACCTATATAATGATGCGTCAGCCGATATAACAATGTATGAAGCTCGTGTGTCTTCACCGCTCAACGCTCAGATTTTATGATACGTTAAACATCACATACGCAATCATCCCTCACCTCTTAACACACGTGACGTGTCCGGATTGCTTTTCACACTTCTTTAAATATTAACAGGCTTTTCCACGATAACAAACCGTCTAAATAAATATAATAAGATTTGAGTCACATTAACCATCCCCAAATCTAAATTTAAATTTATTGTTTTTGGGAAACGATTATTGAGAAAGCAATACAAGCTACTCCAATATGTTTGAGTGGTGATTTGGTGCCCTAGTTCTAGCCCTAGATTTATCCCCTTCACAAATCTCCTCCTATTTCAACTTTCAAACCCTTTAATCTCCACACATAAACTATGCGAACAAATCGATATCTTGAATTATTGAAAAACTTTCATGTTTGATCGATCGTTTGCTGATGGTGAATTGCTACAAGGAGCGATTGTTTATAATGCCACTGAGATCATCCAATTTCTCGAGGTTTTTTCGTTGTTTAGTTTCATGTCAATTGCGTATATGTACTCACTTCTAGGGCTATTATTGATCCTCTTTTGATTTGTTCACCTTTTTCCTCTGTACCTTTTCATTTATTCCAAGTGTGGGGTAGACTGACAAATGAAGTTGATTTAAATTTAGAAACAGATGAATGAATGTGGTTTTACTGATTTTATGTTGTTAGATTGCTGTTGCATGAAAATTGAAATGATGCTTACATTGCGTTGGTTATAGCTTTGTAAGCTCGTTATCTGAATTACTCTTGTTCCCTAATGAAGCTTGTAATTATGTATTTAATGCATATGCATTTGTTCCCTAATGAAGCTTTCAGTGTGTGTAAAGATTCTAGTGGGTGTTAGCCATGTAGGGGTCCACTTTTGCTCATTGAACTTTAGTTTTGTAGATGATTACCCATTTTCTGAATTGTTAGGTGCCGGTACTGATGTATATTACAAGCCCTGTTATCTGTTTATTTGAATATAACTAGCTCATTGCTTGAAATTCTTAGTTAGCGGGGTAGTAACTAGTGAACAACATGGATACAGTACCTAAATGGTCAGTATATATATATTTTTTTCTGGTCATCAACCTGCAGTATGCGTTTTAATTTGGAGGCATAATATGTCCCCTGCTTAATATAACTCGTCTGTTTGTTCTCTGGTTATATTGTTATTATTTCTTGTTGATATTAGCATTACTAATTCTTAATTGTTGGTGTTCTTGATTCATGTTTAGGTGTTTTTCGAGTTGATAAATGAGATAAGAGGCGGCTCTGTGTGACGTGTGTTGTTTTCATGTTTGGCAAGATCGAATGGAAAAAGCTGATGATATTTCGGATAAAATTAACGATGTTAGAACTGTTGTTAAGAATAAAACATGTGAACGCAAACAGCAAACAACTAGTGAAACAAGCAACTTAGAGAGTTCAAGTTCGAGTTATAATACATTCTCTGAAAATTCTGAAAGTAAAGTTAATATGAAGGCCAGTCGTTTAAACAAGTTTAATGACAGACCTAACATCTCTGGTGATGCTGATAATGATTATCAATTAAGAAATATTGAAGGTACATCAATTGTTTCACCATGTGTTACTTTTCTTGATTATACCTTATTTATAAAAAAAAGTTAATAGATTCTTGTACCTATCTCCGTGCAGAAAAATCTTCACTTAGTTCTGATGAGTTTGAAAATAATAAAGTTAGTGTAGGCAATCATAAGGAACTACTTACTCTATACCAAAAGAAAGAAGCAGGACCCAACAGTGATGGTGGAAATCTGCATGAAGAACATTTAAAACTTGAACCAGAAACGTCCTTGCAAAGTCATCATACAGATGACAGTGATGAATCAGATGTTGTGGAACATGATGTTAGTATCAATCCTACTTGTTCATTGTTTGTATAAAACAATTACATTTTTGCTAATTTATTTGATGGTTACAGGTTAAAGTGTGTGATATATGTGGAGATGCAGGGCGAGAGGATTTACTTGCTGTATGTTGTAGGTGCATTGATGGTGCTGAACACACGTAAGGATATTTATCACTACCATGGTGTTTTTTGTATTAATAAAAGATATTAATTGTTATTTTTTTAATCCTGCCAGTTATTGCATGAAAGTAATGGTAGATCAAGTTCCCAAAGGTGACTGGCTATGTGAGGAATGCAAGTTAGAAGAACGTAAAAACACAAACCGACAAAACAATAGCCCAGAGAATTTACCTGTAAAAGTTCAAGCTTCTGATGTAGCTGTTGGGAAAGTATCTGGAAAAAGACGTGCGGAAGAATTAGTGTCTTCTTTGTCTTTCAAAAAACAGGCTCGTGAGACGATTACAGAGTCAACCAAAGATGTTGACCGTGGGAAAGGGAAATCTAACCATCGGTTTTCTTCTGATTCTCATTTTGGTGATGAGTCTTCAGAAGGGTCACGTTCTCCTGCTAAACGCCCACGGTTGCAATCCTTGCGAGGTATGAAACCATTACGTGTAATTGGGTAGAAATGAACGGAATGGAATGGAAAGGGTAATGAAAAAAGCGAGGCATGTAACTGCTTTTTGGGTTTGTTTGGTTTGCCTTGCAGAAAAGGATCGAGTTTTTATAAACAATTACAATTATATTATAAATAGAGACAATGTAAAAAGTTTTTTTTACTTTACACAGTATGTTATTCAGTATTGTATTTCAAGGTCTTATGGTACAAATTAGTCCTAATAAAAGCTCATTACAATCTCAAATAACATATAAGATTATAATAAAAATATATAGTTTCTACTTATTATTGTAAAAAGAAGTAACTTTTGTGTGTTTCGAAAAAGATCTATGTTTTTAAAAATCATGCAAATTAAACCAAGATATATTGCATTTATAACATTCCGTTTTAAGATGTAATGGTGAATATACCCGCTGGCAATGGACTGAAAATCAACCAAATGCCTCCAGGAATGACCAGTTCATTCCTTCTTTGATTCCATCATACCAGATGTGACCTTAAGTCTAAGTTTGTATGTGATCATCTGATTTAATTTCAGGCATTGTAGATGAAAGGTCTAAAACTAAACTTTTCCTGATAAAATTTTCAGGCGCTTTTTCAAAGTCCAGTTCATTCAGTTTTCCCAATGCAAGGTCTAAAACTAAACTTGTCGATGAAATCGTTCTTCAAAGGCAGAAATCGACAAAGGAACGCTCTTCTCATGATACAACAGTAGCCAAAGAAATGTCAAAATCTATGTCATTTAAGCCTACAAACTTTGGGTCTTTTGGTCCAAGTGGTTCTAAAGTTAAAATGTTATCTCCAAAATTGTCCCATGTTCTGGATCTCAAAAGTTCGAAAAACAAAAAAGAAAGGAGTTTTGAAAGGAGTAATTCAGTAAAATTAAGTTCTAGTTCTTCTGCATTGACTCCCAAAGCTGATAGGTTATTGTCACCTCGTAGCGAAACTAATTCAGTTTCTTCTGGTTCCAATTCTGAAGTAAAACCATCAAAGGGTGACAGTAAATTAATTTCAGGATCAAAATCAACCAACCGTTTGGCTAATATAAGTGCCGAAGCCCCTGTTTCTCAAGGTATGTTCTTCATTCCTTCCAATAGGACCGTATAAATTATAAAATAGAGGAAGAAAGCAGTCCCAGAAGACCTGTTCAAATAGGCCCGGAGCCCTGGAGGCCCTGGACATGTAACCTTTTTGGCCCCATTTGGTGCTCTTTTTATGGGCTTCGGATTATCAAGCAAATATAATATATCGTTGAAAAAAGTGGAATGTGATTAATTACAATACAGTAACTATCTTTACATATTATATGTTATGTGTTGTGATCGTAAAGTTATCGTATCTTATCATTATAATTTAATATCCACCTATTTAAAGTGCACATAAAATTGTGTAGGTAGTAATGGAATTTGCACATAGAAACATAACTTACTAACTAAATCCTTAACAAATTGATAATAATATGTAACTGAATCTTGACCTGGCACTAAACAGGCCAAAAAGTTCTGGGCCAAAAGAGGCCAAATATTTATGTTATGGCACTTGTAGTTTGCACAAGTTTTCTTTTGCTGTCGTTTCATGTATTTCCTTGTTCTTTCGTTTTAGGTCAAATTAACGAGCAGTTGCCCTCTTCCCCAACTAGGGTTGCAACTGCATCATCTAGTGGAATTAGCAATTCTGTTGAACAAAAATCTGTTGACAATTCATCAAAAGTAGCAATATCTAAAGAATCAGTGAATCATGCTGATGGAATCAAGGAAAATACAACGGACTTAAACCCTGGCTCATCTGGTGTTTCTTGCCAGAACCATAAACAAACTGGTCATTCTGTGCAAGGATCACTTGGTAATAATGTATCGGCTATGAAAACTTTAAAAGATGTGAAAAGCAGAGATAACAAGTTAAAGGATGCAATTGAAGCAGCATTGCTTAAAAAGCCTGGAATTTATAGGAAAAATAAAGCTTCTGATCAACCTGATGAATCGTCTGTCCCAACCATGATCAACGAAGCAGCCATTGTTGACCGTGTACCACATTTAAGAAATGCAGGGAGTTTGAATTCTGCTGATGTGTCATTAACTGATTGGCATGGAAAAGTTTCACGGAATTCTAATGTTAACCATTTTAAACAGTCAAATGGTAACGGTAATAAGCAACCCATGATCCTCCCTGCCGAAGGAAAGCATTTGACAGCTGGACTATCCAGCCATGATGATGCGGTGTTGCCTTCTCTTTCAAAGAAGACATCTATTCCCGATGTTGAATGTATCTGGCAGTATGGTTTCTTATCTTCAATACCTCTATTATTTTTTGTTTTGGATTCTTAATTTATATATTTATTTATTTTTTGTGCTTACACTTGTTTTATGCATGCAGAGGAAGTTTTGAGATTAATAGAAGTGGTAAAACTGCTGAATTTTGGGACGGTTTACAAGCTCATTTGTCAACATGTGCATCACCTAGAGTCTTTGAAGCTGTGAACAAATTCCCTCATAAGATTATTTTAAATGGGGTATCTCGTGCTAGTGCCTGGCCCACACAATTTGAAAATAATGGTGTAAAAGAGGACAATATTGCAATCTATTTTTTTGCTAAAGATATTGAGAGGTAATAATTTTTTTCCTAATATTATCATATCACATTTTTCCATGTAGTCGTGAAGGGATTGATGCAGATTATGTTTCGTCTTTAATGGGTAAAAAAGTTGGTTTAGTTGGAAGTGTGTTTATCCAAAGTTTATGTTAAATGCATAAATTCTCCCAAACTATTTTATTTTAAAAGCAGATTATTATTGAATTTATATGTTTCTTCCGTCCCAACTTTTAGCATAGAGAATGCCAATCTTACAGCATTTAAGATATCACTGAATCGCAATATTATGACAGGTAAATAAGGGTAACATGTGAAAATTCGAAAAAAAGCAACTATTCAATTTTAAAAGGCAGACAGTAGGGTTAAGCTAAGATAGTAATATGGAAAATTATTTTGGGACATGGTGAGTAATTTCTTTAAATCATATATGACATTATTATAAAAAGATTCACAAAAAGTGTTCCGGGACCAGTTTTGACTTTCGGCCTACAATTTTTACCCATTTGACCCGTTACCGAACCCTCTAGACCTGCCCATTTGGCCACCACTACTTATCATTTTAAAATTGTGTCTAATGGTTTTCATCTGTGTTATTTCACAGCTATGAGAAAAGCTACCAAGTTTTATTGGATGATATGATCAGGGGTGATTTAGCTCTTATTGGAAGTATTAACGGGACTGAACTTCTGATATTCTCATCCAATCAGCTTCCTGAGAAATCCAACCGTAAGAAGACACCCTTGTCTATGATAAATACTTATACATGTGCACATATACGTATGTGTGTGCGCCCGCACCCTCACATTTGCTATTCTTAATCTATAGGTTGGAACATGATGTTCTTCCTTTGGGGTGTGTTCAGAGGGAAGAAAAAGAATTCGTTGCATCGAATTCCAAAAAGTTCAGAAAAAACTTGTGTTCCTCAATTCGTTTCATCCATCTCAATTGATAAAACATCATTGGCGGACAACGCGGGTTCGGTTGGATCTGTTGAAAAGGTAATTATTTTTAACATGTGGATAATGTTTTTCTAGTTTGACTTCACTAAAGCTAGCATTGAGTTATAATACTACCTCTGATTGGTCAAATGGGTAAGTCAAAAAAATAGTTTAATAGGAAACGGGTTGAAATACAATGAAGCCAGCATTGGTTTGTGTACTGATAAAGTAAAAAATAGCTCAAAATAAAAGGGGTTGAAAGTAGCCTGGAGTGTATTTTTAATGCATACAATTTCCTAATCATATTTGACACCAATCTTTTTCTATGAATAATCAAATCTTTATAAGAAATGTTTTTACAGGGTAACATACGCCCCCTCCCCCAAAAAAAAAAACAATCCCAAGCAAAAAATAAAAAATAAAAAATGGAGGCATCTGAGTGTCCCCTCAATTCATCTTAATGGTTTTCTGCTGTTAATGCTATCAATGGTTTTCTGCTGTTGATATGGGTAGTTAATGATTAGTCACCCTTGTTTTTGGCATTATAGGTTTATATGTTTATTGACAACAGAATAAACATTTTTAGTAGTTTCTGAGATGACTCCTATTCTAAGATTTAACCCATTTAAGGAAATTGTTTTATTACTCTACAGGATAAACATGTTGACATGGAGTCAAAGGTTATTACTCTACAGGATAAACATGTTGACATGGAGTCAAAGGTCAACTCAAATTCGCAAGATTCGTCACATGAAAAGGCAATTGATAGCATATCGAGACCAGTGGATAGTGTTAATGTTGTTCCTGTTAGTAGCAAAAAGATAATCTCAGAAAGCGATATACAAAACAAGCCCATAAAGCGTCCATTTATTGACCTTTCAGAAGATGATGATGATAATGGTACAAGTCAAACAACCACGTCGTGTGATGCAAGTGGTCAAATAGTGGAACCGGAGGGAAACTTGAGCAAGAAGCAAAAGAGTGATGTATATGGTGCAGAAAATAGTAATGGTGAAAGGCACTTCTTCCCAGTAGAGACGGGAAAGACACAACAAAAACCTGTGTTTGCTTTGGATTTAAACGAAGATATATCATGTGAAGTTGGAGAAACAGATAATATAGTAACAACAAAAAAGGACGTGGATGATGACGTGGCATCATCTTTATCACTTTCTCTTGCGTTTTCGCCTCCAGATAAGGATGGCGAGGATGACAGGGGAAAGGGTGGTAAGTGGCAATCAGGTCCAATGTTACTTTTTAGAGATATGGTAGACAAGCAGTGATGATATATAGATATATAATACATGGGTTTGTGAATAATGGTTTCATGCCAGCCCTTTTGGAAGGTATTATATAGTTTTGTGTTGTGTTACTCATCAAATTAGTCCATTTGTTCATTTTCTATAGGTTTCAGTTGAAAATAGATAATTGAACATGTTTGGGAGGCTGTGTTTTAGGCAACATACATGTCCATGGTAAGTACTTCAAACCAAGGTAAATACTTCAATCCCAACTATCAAGTCTAAGTTTTTTTTCTTTTCTTTTCTTTTTTTCCCAAATGTGGGTATTTGGGATTGCTTATCTGAATGGTTATTTAGATAAGCAACCCGAGTCTACTTAAAAATGCGTAGAGAGACGGTTTTAGTATCACACTGCAAACCAACAGTTGTGGGCATAAATGACAGGGTTCATTGTGTATGGTAGAATAAACCACCTCTTGAGTATCAATTTTGAGCATTTGGGTTTGGAGTTAACCGATCGATTATGATGAGATCTATTTAATGTTTTCTTTTTGAAACTTCATCATTTATTATTTATTTATTTTCCTGCTATCTGGAAGCAACATAATTTTCCTAGAAACATGCTAAAACATTTCAATTATAAGCCGGTTGGTGACTTTTATGTTTTATATTTTTATTAAACTAGTTTATTTACCTCGCAGCTTGTTGTGGCTGTGTATGCGACGTGATAAAATACAAACTACAATCAACTGATCATAGAGTAATTCGAAATTATAATGTCAAATAAAAACTTATTATATCTGACATGGCTCCAAACAAAATTTATGTCGAAACGTAGATCAACTACGTATATAAAAAGAGACACGTGTGGTGGCGTCGTATGTTGCCTGATAAAATACAAGCTACAATTGTACCGACTCATTTGAAAACTTAATATATGTTGACATGTAGACTAACTTGAATTTATACAACCAAATGAAAATGTATTATATTTGAACTGACTCGTTCCAGACTAAATTTACGTCCAGACCAACTCAAAACGTACTTAAAATAAACACACAAACGTTTTATATTTGTCTCGGCTCGTTTCCGAATAAAATTTACATTAAAACGTAGACGAACTCAAATCTATACCTGCATATACATAAAAATAAGAATGTAAGAATTTAATTTTTTAGGTAAAAATGTACGGTGGGATACACCCAAAATTTTAGAAACTTAAGGGGGGATTAAAGTGATAAATTTTAAAGTTGTTTAAAAAGATTTATTAAGTGTGTGGAATTGTTAAAATTGAAAGTGCAAGGGTTGCAATGGCCGGTGGCTTTACCACAGACCTTGCAAATTGAGTTATAGTTAATATTCAAAGTCAGCTTTGCAAATATGTTAGCATCAGTTACCATTCAAATATATGAAATTTCCATATGCCACATTAGCTTTGCAAATATGTCAACACTAGTTTTATGTTTAAGCTTATAAGACCTCACCTGAGTCTGCCTCTCCCATTTGGCTTAGTGCGTCAGTTATCGCATTGGTCTTCCTCGAGTGGTTCAATATCTCATAATCAGTCTTTAATCGGCTCCAACCTTGGCCTTATCTCGTATATAGATCATATTGTTGGAAGTCATGTAAATGGAGCAATTAACTCCATAAAGATAATGTTCCCATATATCTAATGCGAAAACCACAACATCTAGTTTTAAATCATGTGTTGAGTAATTGGTTTCGAGAGGATTTAGCTGGCATGAATCGTAAGTTATCATCTTTGTAACATCCCTGATTTTTCATACTTAACCTACTTGATTAACTCTTTTAATGATTATGGAATTTTCATATGTAAATATTAATTGAATACAAAAACCTATGTGTGAAAACTATCTTATATTCCATACATTGTGATTTATTGTGATACTATTGCATGCTAATATGAGTTTATAATATGTGTGTAAATATTCAATCTTACTTGAAATAGTAACTTGGAATTGCCCTATAATTAATCAAAGTTTAATGTTAAATTTCAACATAAGCGAAACACATGAAAACTATAGGGATGAAAATTTACATATGTGTAACTTAGGGTTATATATGTAACTTTTATTAATAGGATAAAGATCTAATAATTATCTAAACATAATATATATATATATATATATATATATATATATATATATATATATATATATTAGTTCAATTATTTAAGTGATATATATCTAATAAACTAATAAATAATTAACTAGTAATTATCCTTAATCTAACAAAAAATAAATCAAACTTATCCTAATCTTAAAATATCCTAAAATTTTCATTCTTATCATATATCCTTTAAAAATAAATCTTATTAAAAAAATATTAAGAAAATCTATCCGAACTAAAACCTAAAACCCTAATTTTTCAACTATAAGTAGAGAGTCTTATTCTTGTTATTTTTCAAACCAAACTCTAAATCTAAAGCTCTCATAACAACAAATCTCACCCATGAAAACTCTCTTGAAGATCCAAGAAGCTTTAGTTATCGAGTAAGTTTTAGTGTTTTTCGTGTTCTTCATGTTCTTCGTGTTCATAACTTTCTAGTTCTGTTATCAAAATTCAATCATAACTAGCTTGCATCTATGATTATATAACACGTTTGTGTAGTAATTATAGATTTAAGTGGGATCAAAACATCAAATAAACATTAAATCATCAAAACTTTGCTTAAACACATCAAACTTAAATTCTCGAATTTTAACAGATTCATAGGGCCAACTTCGGATAGCTATATCTCCCTTATAACAAATTATTTTTTGATGATTCTTTTTTTTTAATTAAATTCAAAGTATATCTTTCTAACCATATAAATAAGGTCTTCTGAACCATTGATGTGACCCCTTAAACAGCTCGCGGAAGTTTAGTGTGCGAATCTATTCAAAGCTATCAAAACCTTAAATTTTGCAACTTTTCAATATTTTCATAAATATAATGTAAAGGAATGATTTTTATTATAAAATAATCAATATAAACATTATAAACATATTTTAAACAAACTTATCCAAACTTTAATGATTCTTATGATTATCTAACAATTTTGAATCGTGTTTTTAGGAAAACTCTTTATATATTTAATTGTAACCCTATGCTATACAACTTGTTAATTCCTATCCTGACTAGACTTATATTTACACTTGTTCCCTATACTTTATAAACATACCAAACATATATTTAACTTGGTCTAGTATACATCTAGAATCATTTCACCCGGTATGTAGTTATTTGGCAAGCAAAAGGTTCTGGCTAAGGAAAGACGGCGTACTTAAGTGATGAAAATCCACCAACTCTTTCCTGGGAATCCTTTTGTTGGATATGCTACTCTGAGATGACACATATGTAGTATACGACAACCATTCTTAAACTTTTACAATAACAACCACTCAACTAACGGTAAACACAATAAACTAGCTAAATAAACTTATTTAGGGCAATCCTCGCTCCAATTTACTACAAGTTGCAAGATCAACCTATCTAATTTACAAGGTGAGTTTATAGCCCCCTTTTTTGTATGGTGGAAACATGCTCTCTATATCAAACTGGACATTCAAATTCTAAAGTGCAGGACCGTTTAAGGGCTTGAACAACTTACAACACAACAACACAATGAGGAGAGCAACTAAACTTTGATCAAACAGTAAACTGGATTAACCAAGTATGATACTAAGAACACAAGTAAAGTAAAGAGACAGAACAAGAGAGTTGGGTTTCAAGGAGACAGTATATTGCTTTCTCAAGTTCTTTTACAAGTGTTATAAAGCATGAAGAAAGATACAAGAACTTGGAATACTTATACTACAACCTACAGCCGGCTATACTTTGAAAGCCAGCTGGATACAATTGACTAGACACTAACAAAATCAATTGTAGGATCAAAAGGCATATCTGCCTTTTGACCTTGTGACTATGATATGCCATAGCTCACACCCTTATACATTACAAAAAGGATAAAGTACATAAAGTAGAAAGTTACAGACTCAAGACCTCAATGTACAGTTACCAAAAGCATGGACCTTTTCACCAACTCATGTAAGTTGGTGACTTTACAGAGATGCAGCGGAAAGGTGCTTTATGGAACAGTACATCAGATAAAGCATGTGTACTAAAAGTCTTCGGAAGAAATCTGTCTTCATAGGTTGAAGCTTCGGAAGACTTTGTCTCTGAGGCTTCGGAAGACTTCATGTTTGGCTTCGGAAGATATTGGTCTTGGCTTCGGAAGATTTTACACTTAGAGTATTTTCTAGTGCATTGTGTAAAACTTCCGAAGCATTCTTTACTTCAGTACTTAGTGCATGTTGCAGAGACACATTGGATGTTTTGGGTTGCATCAGACTTGAGGAATCCTTACAAACTCCCCCTAGGCTGATGCTACCAAAACACTTAGAAGATCTTCAGATGTTGGTGGTCTTCAGTACAATCATGACCATTCCTTTCTTCATTAGATGGTCAGGATCATCAAGACTTTCATAGTATCTTCTCATCTCAAAGAGATCATGCAGAGGTAAGTTGATTATGTCTTGCCAGGAGTAGACATTCTCAACACCTTGATCTCTGATTACATGCCATCTTTCTGGATTGGTAGAGTAAGTCCAGGACAAGATGGGTGTCTCAGTTGTTAGAGGAGCCACTTGCATAGGCGTTAATTGGGTTGCCTCATCATGCACTTCCTCAGGTTGATCTGACTCAGCCTGAGGTGTAAAGGTAGATGACTTAGGCTTCTTCTTCTTTGTCTTTGGTTTAGAAGCCATTCTCTTCTTCCTCTTAGATGACTTTAACTGAGAAGACTGGTCTGCAGCACCTTGTTGATTATCATTGTCTTTCTCAGTTGGGTGTTCCTCCCTCACAGGTTCAGAAGGAGAGGGAGTTTGACCCTGCCTTGGATCAGAAGATGAAGCTTGCTGAGGCTCAGCTGGAGGTCCGGATTGAGGTGTCTCAGGTTGTTCAAACTTAACCTCCACTTCAGGTGGGACTTGACTTGGAAGAGAGTGCAAGTCAATCAGTTCACCACTCTTAATCTTCTATTTGATCACCCTTATATGCTCATCCATTGTGGATAGAGACATAGGGCCAAGTCTCCTTCCGGAGAATCCATATAGCTTCAAGAAGCTCATCATCCTTTGTCTGTCAGCAGACTTCTTTACACTCTTTTGAATGATGGCTCTTGACTTTGCAGCTTCTTCTCTTAGCTTCCTTTTGGTTGTCTTTCTTTCTTTGACTAGCTCAAGCTCAAGTTGCTTTAGGTACTCAAACTCAATGAAGTCATAGGATAGGGGAAGAAGTGCATCTGCCTGATAGAAGCCTGTGGCACTCAGGTAGTTGATCATCTTGATCCTATCTTCTTCTTTATCTACCTGAGGTTCTTGTGGAGCCACATCTTCCTGTGCAGGACTTTCTTGAACTGGAGAGAGAGTGGGAGCATGCTTGTAGAGTCTTTTCTGTCTCTTCTCCTCTTTGAATTGGAGAAGTAACCTTGCATCCTCTTTCTCCTTCATCTCTCTTGACACTTTCATGTCAGCCAGTTCATTCAATTCTTCTAAGGGGAGGGAGATGATTTCATCAATATCATAGTTCCTGGTCTGTAAATAAGTAATCCTGACTGCCCTTAACTCATCATCTTGAGTATTTGGTCTGGGGGCAGCCCTGATTGCAGCTTGCATAAAGCTTGATGAACCACAGGAACTTTCTCCCCTTAGCTTCCTTTTCCTCTCTCTCTCTCTTCCTACTCAATTTCCTCAGAAGTCATTATCCTTTTCCCTTTGTCACCCACAGACCTTTGTGACTCAGGGTGGATAGAGGCTTGGCCTTCATTGCTTGGTGTAGCTTCCATGCTCTGGCCAGAGAGAGGCTGAGAAACACCTTCACCAGCAGGTGTCTCAGAAGGAGTTTGAACCTCTGCAGCAGTTGTTGATGATGAGACAGGGGTCTCAAGTTCTGTCACTGGGCCTTCAGTCAAGGTTTCCCCTATGAAACTAATCTTAGGGTCCACCTCAACATCCAGTTGACCGATGACATTGCCTGATTGCCTAAGTCTCCTTCTTAGAGTGAACTCTGCAAGGATCCTATCTTGGATTCTTTGAGCCAATCTGTCAGCTTGTCTTGAGTTGCTTGGATTGACAAGTGACATGTTGACTAGATCCAATATTTCATAGAAGTTCAGGATTTGGAAATCAAACACTTCTTGTTGCCCTTGAACTCTGTGAAGGATAAGGGCTCTTCTGTCAGCATCATACCTCCACCTGATGATGTAGTTTGAAGTTCCTTGTGGTGGAGATGAGACAGCCTTTGGTATACCTTCCTCAAAGAGACTCCTGATGATAGAGTCTATAGAGTCCACATTAATGTGAACTTGAGGAAGTTGCTGAGAATGCACAACAGCAAGTGAGGATGGTGAGTCCTCTATGTCCATTCTCTGTGAAGAACTCCCAGGTTCTGTGGTTGTAATAACTTTCTCCCCCTTTTTGGTAGCATCACCCACTTGCATAGGTGAGCTGGAGGATAAGTCAATCACTTCCACAGGTTGTTGTGTTCTTGGTTGAGCTCTCCTTAAAGGTCTCCCAGCTAGTTTTTCCTTTAGATATGAAATCTGAAGTTGCTGATCATTGACCTTGTTTTGTAAGGTAGTCACCTAAGATTCAAGGTGACTAACCTTAGAGACTAAATAGGAGCATGTTTTTGACAATTTCTGCACCTTTAGTCTCAAATTCCCCTCTTCTTCATCAGAAGAATCATTGGGGGATGAGATGATTGGACCAAAGTCCTCTCTCTCACCACCAGCTTGAGGTTCTTGGCTGCTGGTTTTCCTCTGCTCACTAGCAATCTCAGTTGAGATGCTAGTGGGCTGAGTTGCCATGGTTGAGGTCTTAATGATGTAATCACTTTCAAAAGTGAGAGCCTCTTCCATATGGACATCCTGAACATGTTCAGAAGTGTCCACCTCAGTACCAGGTGACTGATGTGGGATAGACTGAGGAGAATCAGAGGTACTCATCTCTCTTTGAGTAGGGGAGGAGAAGAGAGACTCATGGTACTCACTGAATCCTAAGTCTTCATCAGTATAGAAGGATAGGTTGGGAATTGGTTGGTTGAGATCTAAAGGCTGGGGATGGTAACTGTCCCTTGATAGTTGTTCACTTGAGTGTTGAGACTCAGAGTGAAGGCTTAAGGCTGTTGGGCTTGTGAGCTCATCAGGGTGAGCATGAGGAACCTCAGCCCTAATAGGTGAAGAAATAAGAGTGGTTTGCTCCTCAGGGGAAGTGGGAGCTCTAGTGTCCACTTCCTCCTGTAAGGTTGAGTATATGGGGACTTGCACAGACTCAATAGCCTGAGCAGGGGTTCGTTTGGATTTTCTTTGGTAGGTGAGGGTTATTTGTGGTCTTTTTAGAGGTAAGGATAAAAGAGGTGTGAGTTCAACACTAGCTTGTGTTGCTAGGTTGTCACCTTGAGCAATGAGCTCTAACATTTTGGGGACTAGGGCTGTTTCTACCCTTGAGAAGCCTACAGTTGGCTTCTTCATTATTTTAAAGATGCCGGGCTTCATCTGTCCCAATTTAAGATTATTACTTGTTTCCCTCAACTGTGAGCCCAGTTCACAGTTGAGAATTTGTTGAACATATCTAGGAAACATGTAATACTCTAAGGAGTCCAAGTTTGCAAGTAAATTAGTATAAACAAATTGAGAATACCTGAACTTGACTCCCTGAACCATTCCATGAACCATAAAGGAGAGATCCTCAGGAATCTGGTCCCACCCACCATGCTTGTTTGATAAGCTGTGGATAACCACATGGAGCAGGTATTTCCACTGGGATGAGACCTTCCCTTTCCTGAAGGTCTTTACAGAGAAATCTCCCTCATAGCCCATCTGCTCAAAGGAATGATTAACAGCTTCCTTTGGGAAGGACAACTCACCTTCTTCATCATCCATCTGCAAATGATGGTTTATGATGGCTGGAGTGATGAAGATTGTCCTCCCTTGCACTGTGGCAGACAGTGCCTTCTCCCCATCCATAATGACCTCTTGGTGGGTCTTCCAGAATTCAAGCAAATGATCCTCATACAGAGTAGGATCAATGGTCAGGGAGGTGATGTAGTTGGATAGAGTTAAGAATTGGCAAATCTCTGAGAAACTTGTATCTTTCTCAGAGCTTAACAGAGCAACTTGATTATGTTGCATGTGAAGTTGCATGGAGAAATCTGGGTTGTTTCTGCGGTTAAGGTTGGCCATTTCAGAAGCTTAAGGGTGAAGAAAGGTAGAGAGCAAAGGTGGTTTAGAGAATTTAGGTTAGAGGAATAGTGCAATTGAGGAAGATAGTGAAGAAGAGGGGGAACCGTTGGGTATTTATGTGAAAATGGATTTGAACCAAAGTTAATGAAAGAGGATAAACTTTGAAATCCGAAAGTCGGTCCCACCTCTGAAAAAGTAGTTTACTTTTGCTCAAAAAGTAGTTTTCTTGGAATTCGAAAAGCTTCCAAAGGTAAATTGTCTTCGGAAGATATAATGAAAATGCTTCCGAAGCTAAAATGGCTTCGGAAGATTTTCCTGAGAGTCTTGAAAATTTATGCTTCGGAAGAGAAATAAACCCTTGAGTGCTTTGTATAAAGAGCAACAAAGCTTCCGAGAGTTAATTTTGCTTCGGAAGAAAAAAGTCCTTAAAAACAAATAAGTGTCTGAGATAAGAATTTAAGCTTCGGAAGATGGGTTTAGACTTCTTCCTAAGGTAAAATCTCTTAGACAGTTATTTATTTTGAAGACATGATTTTCTTCCGAAGATAAAATTTTATCTTCCGAAGTATCAGAAAATTTTCAAGAATCTAAGGAAAATCTTCAAAAAGAATTTTTTTATCCAAAGAAAACATGAGCTTATGAAAGTGATGAACTAGACAACTTAGGACACACATATTTTAAGAAGAAATAATTAGAATTAGTTTTAAGAAAAAGTCTACTCAAAGTTAATCATCCCAATAGCTGATATCAGATATTTAAATCTCTGTTCATCAAAAGCTTTTGTAAACAGATCAGCATATTGTTCATCTGTATGAACTTTGACTAGTTTAATTAATCCCTTTTCATAGTTATCTCTTATTAAATGATACCTGATGTTGATGTGTTTGGTCCTTGAGTGCTGCACAGGGTTCTCAGTGATAGAGATAGCACTATTGTTGTCTATGTGGATAGGAGTCTCTTTGAAGTTAAATCCATAGTCCAACATCTGATTTTGAATCCAAAGCACTTGAGCACAGCAGCTTGCAGCAGCAATGTATTCAGCCTCAGCAGTTGATGCAGACACACAGGATTGTTTCTTGCATTGCCATGAGACAACCCTTCCACCAAGGAATTGACACCCCCCAGATGTAGACTTTGCAGTCATGTTGCAACCACCATAATCACTATCTGTATAAGCATACAGATTGAAGTTAGGATTCTTTGGATACCATAGACCAAGTGTTGAAGCACCTTTGAGGTATCTTAAAATCCTTTTCACAGTGATTAAGTGAGACATCTTAGGGTTGGCTTGATATCTTGCACAAATACATGTAGCAAACATGATATCAGGCCTGCTAGCTGTAAGATACATAAGAGACCCAATCATAGCCATGTATAAATGTTCATCTACACACTCCCCCTCAAGATCAGGTCCAAGGGAGTGGTTTCTGGCTATGGGTGTCTTAGCAATCTTACAATCAGTCATGTTGAACCTCTTGAGTATGTCTTGAACATACTTTGACTGACTTATGAAGATGTCATCTTCAACCTGCTTCACTTGAATTCCCAGAAAGAAATTGAGTTCTCCCATTGAACTCATTTCAAATCTGTCTTTCATCAGCTTCTCAAAGTCTTTGCAGAGCTTTGGATTAGTTGAATCAAAGATGATGTCATCTACATATACTTGAACTAGCAATAAGTCATTTCCCTGTCCTTTGATGAAGAGAGTTCCATCTATAGTACCTCTCCTGTATCCATGTTTACAAAGATACTCAGACAGTGTCTCATACCACTTTCTGGGTGCCTGATGCAGCCCATAAAGAGCTTTGTCAAGCTTGCAGACATAATCAGGATGATCAGGGTCTACAAAACCAGGTGGTTCTTTGACATAAACCTCTTCATCAATCACTCCATATAAGAAAGCACACTTTACATCAAGTTGAAAGACCTTGAAGTTCTTGGATGCAGCAAATGCCAGGAATATCCTAACAGCTTCTAATCTTGCTACAGGAGCAAAGACATCAGTGTAGTCAATCCCTTCTTCTTGTGTGTATCCTTGAACAACTAGTCTTGCCTTGTTCTTGATGATGATTCCTCTATCATCCTTCTTATTCCTAAAAACCCATTTGGTTCCAATGGTAGTCTTCCCATGAGGAAGAGGACAAAGGTTCCAAACTTTCTGCCTTTTGAATTGAAGCAGCTCTTGTTGCATAGCTTCAACCCAACTTCCATCCTTTAGAGCTTCATCAACTTTCTTTGGCTCTATCTGAGATAAGAAACAAGAGTGAAGACAAACATTTGCTTCATGGGTTTGTCCTCTTGTTCTTACCCCTGTGACAACATCTCCAATGATGTTTGTGGTGGGGTGAGACTTGTGGATCCTTAGCTGAGGGATCACAGCAAGTTGCTGAGAAAGATCCAAATTTGAGAAATTTAGATCTGGCCTAGATGATTCACCCTCCACATTACCACACTTATCAAGATTAACTTGATCCAATGAGTGTGTGACATCATTGATGTTGTCATCTATGGTGTGGTTATTAGCATCAAGGAATTCCTGATCACTATCACCATCACCATTGTTGTCTTCTACAATTGAGGTATCTTTGTCTGGTTGAGGAGCCTCTGAGCTGGAATTTGAAGGCATACCAGATGTATCAGCTGAATTTGTCATTGTTGTGCTGATAGAGACCTCATTTGCTGAAGTAGTTCCAACTGGAGCTGAAGATGTATGAGTTGAGGGTCTTCCGAGCTCAAATCTTGGATCAGGATCACCTGTATTTAAATTTTCTGCAGATCCTGAAACATTCTCACAAGATTTGTTTCTCCTCTCAAATGACCTGAGAAAACCAATGAAAGGTTTCCTCTTGTGCCAAAGTTCATAAGGAGTCTTACCATGTGTCTTAACTACTAAAACTCTGTTTTGCACATAGCAAGCAGTATTAAGTGCCTCTGCCTAGAAGGTGATGGGCAGTTTAGAGTCAGACAACATAGTTCTTGCAGCTTCAATAAGTGTCCTGTTTCTCCTCTCAGCAACTCCGTTTTGCTGAGGAGTCCTGGGAGCACTATATTGTCTTGTAATACCTTTTTCATCACAAAATGTATCAAGGATTTGGTTCTTGAATTCAGTTCCTTGATCACATCTTATGGTTTTGACCTTGTGATCACATTGATTCTCAACTTTTAAGATGAAATTCTTCAGAATCTCAGGGGTTTCATCCTTAGTTCTAAGAAAGAAAACCCAAGTGAATCTTGTAAAATCATCTGTGATCACAAACAATAAGAGGTCCTTCCTAGACTCATTACACTGGTGGGGCCAAAGAGATCCATATGTAATAAGTGTAGGGGAGTAGTGATGGAGTTCTTTTCCTTAGGCTTGTGAGATACCTTATGTTGCTTCCCTTTCAGGCATGCAACACAATGATCATCACTTGTAAACTCTTTCTTTGGCATTCCAGTTACCAAATCATGTTTAATTAGTTTATTCATGTTCTTAAAGTTTACATGGCACATTCTTTTATGCCATAGGAAAGACTCATCACTATTTGCTTTAGATAGAAAGCATGAAACTTCTCCAGAGGGAGATGTTTCTTGCAAATCCATCTTGTACATGTTCCTTTCCTGGGGGCTCTGAGCAGGATGCTCATGAGGAATGACCACTCCAGGCTTGAGAACAATGCACTCATGCTCAGTAAAGAGCATGTTATGACTCTGATCACAAAATTGGGATACACTCAGAAGATTGTACCCAAGCTCCTTAACAAAGTTTACCTTTTCAATGCTGAGCTTACCATTTGTGACCTTGCCCCTTCCAGAAATGTAACCACCTTCATCTCCTCCAAAAGCAACTGGTCCTCCATCAATTCTCTCAAAATTATGGAGTAGAGACCTATTGCCTGTCATGTGCCTGGAACAGCCACTGTCAATTATCCAGACATTCCTGCTTGTCTTGAGCTGTTCCTGCACAATGAAAATGATTAGTTACATTTGGAAACCCAAGCCTTACTTGTCTTGGGCTCACTAAGTGTAATAGAAGGTAATGCAACAGTAATAGATCCTATGGTTGTACTAGAGTCTTGGACTTGACCTTCAAAACCTTAGAAGCTTTTGGTACTTCACAAGTTTTGATGACTGAACCTTCGGAAGATTCTACAGTTACTGCAGCAGACTTCAGTGCTTCGGAAGAACTCCTTTCTTCGAGACCAATTTTACTTCCGAAAGTAATTTTCCATTTACCTTCTTCTTTGATTTGGAGCTTCCGAAGGAAACATACTTTCCTTCCGAAGCTTGAGAATTCTTGAAACTCTTTGAAGTCTTTGTATTGGTCATGTGGATAGTACTTTTAGGATTGTATGGACAATCCTTAGAAATGTGAGAGGTACTTTCACACATGACACATAACATTTTCTTCTTCAAAAGAGTCTCCTTATGAGAGCAAGACTGGCTTTGGTCACATCCCTTCTCCACCTTCATCTTGGTAGATGCTGAGACAGTTCTTTTGGGCTGTGAACTGTTCTTGGAGTTTGATGGTCCAGGCTGTGCAGCAGTGGTACACAGCAGCTCAGTCTTCTTCTTTGCACTGAGATGATTTGAACAAGAACCAGGACTCTAGCTGAGGAGTCTTGGTTGATGTCTTCAGTCCTCACTACTTTGAAACCTGCAGAGATAAAAACTTGTTTCTGCTTAGCATCACAAGTAGCCTTGATCTCTTGAGCCTTCTTTGCTTTCCTCTTGCTCTTCCTGATCAAGTTCTTTCTCTTGGACTTGGTCATCACAGTAGATTTCTTCTCCTCAAAAGGATAGTGGCCCTTGGAAGAATCCTCTTCTTCACTCTTCTCAGAGGAATTCTTCACTATCACTTCTTCATCCTCCTCACTTATAAGATCTATGAGAGGAAGCTCATCTTCACAAGTTCCACACCTAGAAGATCTTACAGACAAGATTGTGTGTGGAGGAGCTATCTCATTTGATCCCAGTCCCTGTCTATTTTGATAGCACACTTTGTTGTGTAGGGATGAGGATATCATATTCTTGAAGGTCTCTTCTTCAAGAACACTCTTCTCTGTCTTGGCTTTGCTGATCACAAGCTCAGCCTGGCACTCAGTCAACTTAGTTATGAGATCCTGGATCTGAGTTCTAAAATCTGTATGTTCATGTTTTAGTACTGAAATGGTTTTCTCCAAGTCCTCTATCTTTAAATTGTAATCATTTTCAGACTTTCTAAAATCAGATTTTAATATGTTTAATGACTCCAGATCAGATCTCATCTCTAAGTTGTAGGACCTGTATCTATTTACTTTAGCAATGCATTCAGGAGTACATAGATGTTCCAATACCTTGGCTTCATCATGGTCTGCCATCAGTGCTTGGTTTGGAGAAGCATCTTCTACCTGAAAGCTCCAGTCAAAGCCTCCCTCTTCAACAGCAACAGCAGCATGTTGCTTTGGCTTCTCATTCTGAGGGGCTTTGTCAGTGTAGTTTGGTCTGCCTTGTGTTTGGCTCCCATTTGTTCCAGGTGCCTTACACTCCCTAGCAAAGTGGCCTATAAGGTTACAGTTGTAACACTTAACTTTGCTTTTATCCAGTCCAAACTTTCCACTGGTAGCATTGCTTGGAAATCTTCTTCCTGTTCTCTTGTAGAACTTCTTGGCTCTGTGAGTGAGGAGAGCCATCTGCTGAACTATCTCCATATACTCCAGGTCATCTGGATGGATACAGTCCAGGTCTTCAAGAGTGAAGAGAGAGTTCCCACAGATTTCATCAGTAGACACAAAGGCTTGAGAAGAACTTGTCTCTTGGAATGGGCTTCCTTGAGTGAAGTTCTCCCTTGGTGTCTCTGGGAAGGTGATGAAAGGACCCTTTTGTGAGTTGTCAGGGTAGCATATGAGATGATGTTGGGGTTCTATGCTATCCCTTTCAACCACGTGAAGGGCTGAACCCATTTGATTGTTGGAGTTGCCAGATGAACCTTGCATGTTCATCTCCATCTGGTATCCACTGAGAATCCCATACAACTCTGTCAGAGTAAGAGTTTTAAGGTTCTCAGTCCCCTTGATCACCACACAATAGTGTGTCCATTGCCTATGAAGTGAGGACATGAACTTCCTTACAATGTCCCTGTTCTCAAGAGGAACTCCTCCATCCACTAGGGTATCCACTATCTCAACATACCTGAAGTATTGTTGAGTCATGGTTTCACCTGCTTTAAAGGTGAAGTTCTCAAACTGCTGCTTCAGGAGATCCTTCTTGTTCTCCTTGGCTTCAGAGGAGCCTTCATACATCAACTTCAGTGCATCCCACAGCTGTTTAGCTGTTTTGCACTTCTTAAAGCCTCTGTATACAGAGTTTGGGAGAGCAGTCTGAAGAGCAGTCATGGCCTTCCTATCAATCTCTACTCTTTTTCTATCTTCATCTGAGTAGTTGGCCACATCTTTTGGAATCATACCAGCACCAGTAGCAGAAGGAGTGCTGGGTATGAAAGGTCCATTCTCAACAGATTCTCACATTCTTGAATCAAGAGACCTGATGAAACCTTCCATTCTCATACACCAGGTGTCAAAATCATCAAGAGTGATCAGTGGGGATTTGTTCATGGTTCCAGTCTCCATATCAGTCTTTGAGATGGATGCCATTTGAAGAGTTTAGTTTTTGTGTGTGTGAGGGATCTTAAGATGGTGAGATCTTATATCAAGAGCCTGGAATGCTCTGATACCAATTGCAGGACCGTTTAAGGGCTTGAACAACTTACAACACAACAACATAATGAGGAGAGCAACTAAACTTTGATCAAACAGTAAACTGGATTAACCCAGTATGATACTAAGAACACAAGTAAAGTAAAGAGACAGAACAAGAGAGTTGGGTTTCAAGGAGGCAGTATATTGCTTTCTCAAGTTCTTTTACAAGTGTTACAAAGCATGAAGAAAGATACAAGAACTTGGAATACTTATACTACAACCTACAGCCGGCTATACTTTGAAAGCCAGCTGGATATAATTGACTAGACACTAACAAAATCAATTGTAGGATCAAAAGGCATATCTGCCTTTTGACCTTGTGACTATGACATGCCATAGCTCACATCCTTATACATTACAAAAAGGATAAAGTACATAAAGTAGAAAGTTACAGACTCAAGACTCAATGTACAGTTACCAAAAGCATGGACCTTTTCACCAACTCATGTAAGTTGGTGACTTTACAGATATGCAGCGGAAAGGTGTTTTATGGAACAGTACATCAGATAAAGCATGTGTACTAAAAGTCTTCGGAAGAAATCTGTCTTCATAGGTTGAAGCTTCGGAAGACTTTGTCTCTGAGGCTTCGGAAGACTTCATGTTTGGCTTCGGAAGATATTGGTCTTGGTTTCGGAAGATTTTACACTTAGAGTATTTTCTAGTGCATTGTGTAAAACTTCCGAAGCATTCTTTACTTCAGTACTTAGTGCATGTTGCAGAGACATATTGGATGTTTTGGGTTGCATCAGACTTAAGGAATCCTTACATAAAGTCAAAACTAGTCTTTTGCAAACTCAACAACCACTTTCTTTTACTACTGAAACTAAACTGATTATACATGTTTCTATATTCTATGACACTTTTTACTATAAAGTTGCTATATTTTCTAAAATCTACACAACCATTAACTTCGAGGAAGCCACAGGAGTACATAGATAGATCTATCGGCCTGATAAGTCCATTCAGTACTTGGGTTGATGCATGCCAATCAATCACGAGCGTCCTTTGAGTCAACGTATTCTTTTTTACTTGGAATGAGCCGCATGTTCAAAAACTTCATACTAGACATAGATACTATTAGTCTGACCTCTTGTGTCAGAGGGTTAGACGGGAGGGCATTCGATCACTAGGGTTGGTTGTGGACTCATGAATAATAGTTGGATCTAGTTAGACTTTGAATAAAATAAATACTTATTTACAAGTTAGTTTATTTGTTTTTAAAAGTGGATGTAATCAACTATTCGGTTTTAATTAAAAAATTCCTTTAGTACTCTTTATCCTTGTGTTATGAGTCAATTTCGTCGTGCCTCGGTGTTTTCGCTTTAGCCGGGGTGTGATAATTTTACCTTGTTGCATAAGTATACATCCCCCGAAACCTTTATGTGAGGTGTTTAAATACACCACCATTAGGTAAGGTCAAAATTTTAGAGCTTGGGTTTATCTTTTACTCAACTTAGAGCGTTCACACTATATTTCCCATACCTGTTCTCATATTACACTAAAAACACTATTTTTTACTCTCCCTTTCAATTAAATACATTTTTATATCTTTATCATTATATTTTCTCTCTCCTCCACTCCCAACCAATTTTAAAATATTAAAAAAATTATATGGGTTGTATCATGTTTCCCCAAATATGGGGAATCACGATACAAGCCCCATAAATTTTTCTCTCCCATTCACTCACAACCACTTACGACCATTCCCTATAATATAGGGCACACACTCATATTAAATATGGGGAACCTACTGTGAATGCTCTTATAAGAGCATTCACAATCTATTCTCCATTCTCATCCATATAATTACACTAAAATTCACTATTTTTTCTCTCTTTTTTTTAATTAAATACAATTTTGTATACCTTTATCATTACTTTTTCTCTCTCTTTCACTCACAACCACTTAAATAAATTTTAAATAGTATTTTCCAAATATACAAATTGAACAATATATTTTCTCTATCCTTCACTCACAACCACTTATAACCATACCATATAATATAGGAAATACACTCGCATAAATTTAGGGAACGGGTTGTGAATGCTCTAAAATGCATGATTTTAAGTTGGACCCAATCAAACTTGACCTCATTTCTGGTTAACTTTGTCAATGACAAAACTATCATTGAGAAGTCCTAAATAAACTAGAGTAATATATTGCTAATCCTAGAAAACTCAAAGGGTCTGTTTGGTATATGGTAATGGAATGAACGAAGAAATGGAATAAATGAGAGAATGAAATGAATGAGAGAATAAAATGAATCATTACATGCCATTATCCTGTTTGGTTACCCTTTAAGAATGAAATTATACTTTGTATTCTTTGTTATGTAGTAAAAGACAAAATAATGAAATGTAAAAGTGGTTATGGTGGTGATAGATGGCGGCGCCGGCCGGTGGTTGGCGGCGGAACCGGTGGCAGGTTGTTGTTGGTGGTGGCGGTCGTGTCCGGTGGTGGTGACCGGTGGTGGTTGTTGTGGTAGGTGGGTGGATGGCATTGGTGATTCAAGATAAAAGAATGAATGGAATGAAAAGAAAAAGAAAGAGGGGGTGGATGCACTGCCGGCCCTGAGGAGGGGCGGAATGGACCCCTGTCCAGGGCCCACTCGCTCAGGGGGCACAAAATTATAAAAAAAATTAATTATAAGGTATAATACAACTAAAAACTTAACCCAATTATGTTTTAAACCAAATTTTTTGAGCCCATTTTTTAACCGAATTACTCAACTAATAGCCCACAAAAATATTTAAATTGTGATTGTAATTAAAGTCCACAAACTAATTTATACCACAAATATTATTCTATTTTAAACTTAAAATCTTACCTACGATCCACGGTGTCCCAAGAAAGACTTAGCGGATTTGTGATAATAGCTATCGAAAGCAAAATATTAGAGACTATAAACTACGAGTATGTTATAAACCAATTTGCTATCAAGAATGCTAGGAGAGATTTACGAGTTATTGGTTAACTATTACGCTATGTCATTGTAATACTATGATATTGCTATGTTTATTGCTAAAACATTTCTTTTCATTTAAAAAATTAGTTTATATAATTTAAGTCGTTAGGGCCCATGGGTCTTTTTTTCCGGCTCGTCCAGGGCATTAAATCCTCGGGACCGGCCCTGGGTGGATGGAATGAATTTAAATGAAATAAACTATGTAATGGTTTATTTCACTACCTTCACCAACTAAATGTGTCTTTTTTCATTCACCCTCAATGTTTAATTCCATCCCCCCATCATTTATGTGTACCAAATGCTACCTAAGCCTCCAAAGACGTCTTTAGATGATTCCATTGCATGGCTCTTTCAATTTTGGCGGGGTCTATCATGATCACATCTAATGTCTACATGTATCACATGGCTTAAGAATTGAACTTTCAAGTCAAAATTACACATTTGAAGAATTTCATATACAATTGCTCTTTTCTCAGTGTCTCTAGCGCCTCTAGGAGGTGTGTTGGATCTAGAAAGGCTGGTGCAACCAAAACCAAATCACTTAGAATATTTTGGTACAACAAATAAAGGACTTCCGAAGCCAAGTGTGGAACTTCCGAAGGAAAAAGGAGCTCTTCCGAAGACCAAGTGTAAAACTAACTTCCGAAGGAAAAACTCCAACTTCCGAAGACAAAGAACCTACTTCTGAAGATCAAGACTTAGAATGAAAGATCTGAAGTCAACTTCCGAAGAATAGAAGTCCTCAAGCCTTGGAAGTATAGAAGCCTCTTCCGAAGTATAAGTGGCTTTGGAAGAACTTGTTCTTCCGAAGCCAACTTACCTTCGGAAGACACTACTATTATCCAGTGGACATAAGTATGGTCTCCCTGACACTCCGCTGCAGACCTCTGAGATATTGCATGGCATTTTCTCAAAAGCCATGTAGTTGACCATACTTTATTCCACTGTTTACCTTTTTATGTTAGTACAGTTGCCATCTTTAGTTGGTGACAAAAGGTAAGTCATGGACATGTCATGACTATCATATCTTAGATAATACTTTATCTAAGATACCTTAACTTTAGCATTGCATTATATGCTTTAGTCTTAGGTGCCCAGCTGGTATCAAAGTATATCCGGCTGTAGGATCTAGTATATATAGTTTCTCATTGTAACTCATGTTTTATGCTTGTAAGAGTCTTGTAATATCTTGAGTTGAGAAGTAATATATACAAGTGCCTTGAAAATTATTTATGTGTGTTTCTTGCTACTTATTATATTATTATCAACTCTTGTAAAAAACTTTACTTCATCTGATTTGAGTGTTTTGTAAGCGAGTTTGAGAGAAATCCAAGTGTTTAAGTGACAAACCCGATCCTGCAATTGGTATCAGAGCTTTTTAGGCTCTTGATTGTGAGATCTTACCATCCTAATCAACCTGTTTTTCACTCCTCCTTATACCACACTCAAAATGGCCCTCAAAAAATCTGAAGTAGAGATGGGGACGATGACCTAAGCACCCATCATCACCCCTGAAAACTTCAGGTCATGGAGCAGAAGAATGGAAGGCTTCATCAGGTATCAAGACAACAAGATGTGGCAATCCATTGTCAATGGCCCGTATAAGCCAAAAGTAGCTGGTGGAAACGGTGCCATGATTGAGAAAGTTGTTGAAGATTATTCTGATGAGGACCAGAAGAAGCTGGACATCGACAGCAATGCAATGACTGTTCTCATGACTGCAACTCCCAACTCCATCATAGTGGGGTTTGAGCATTGAAAGTCTGCCAAAGAACTGTTTGATGCGCTTGCTCAAATGTACTCAAGCTCAAATGACTCCAAGAAGGACTCACTGAAGTAGCAGTTCGAGAACTTCACCTATATTGCTGGAGAGACTCTTAGCTAGCAATACTTCAGGTACATGGATCTCATTTCTTCCCTTCAATCTATGGGAATTGCTCATGAACTTAGAGACCTTACAAGAAAGTTCATGAGTGCATTACCCAATGAGTGGACATTCTACTGTGTCTCTATCAAGAGAACAGAGAATCTGAATACACTCACCATGACCAAACTCTATGGGATCCTTGATAAATACCGTTTGGAAATGGAAAGTAAGATGGGTCATCAGACAAGCAGACCCTTGTGTCTTCCTGCTAGCAACGCTTTAATGGTTGCTGAAGGCTCAGGAACCTCCCAGCCTCAACAATACCTGACTTACATCCAACAGCCATCTTGTTCTTCTGGGCCATACATTACATTTCCTGAGACTCCAAGGTCTCAACAAGCTCAGCAAAGCTCCTTTCAGGACAGCTGTGCTTTTGTCTCAGGAATTGGACACTCAAATGATTATCAATATTGCTTTGATGATCTAGAGTGCTTCAGCCCGGATGACGTAGAATACGTGGACATAGTCCAACAAATGGCTCTACTAACCTACAGAGCAAAGAAGTTCTTTAAGAGAACTGGAAGGCAATTTCCCCAGAACCCAATCAATAGCAAATTTGGGTTTGACAAAACCAAAGCCAAATGTTACAACTGTAACCAACTTGGTCATTTTGCAAGGAAATGCAAGGCTCCCAAGTCCAACCCGGGAACCCCACAGGCCTTCCCACATCCTTCTACACCAAAGCCCACCGAAAAGTTAACAGAAACAGCTGTAATGGCTCAAGAAGTTGACTGGATCTTCATGGTACAGGATGTGACTCCTGCTCAAGGACTCATGGCCGGAACATATGAAAATAAGGTATATGAACATCTCTGTACTCCTGTCTGTATTGCTAAGGTTAAATTGTATCAGGACTACAATATGGAGATTAAATCCGATATTGAGTCTTTAAATGTTTTAAAATATGATTTTAAAATGGCTGAATCTGACTACTCAGATAAAGGATTTAATATCCAAATTGAATGAGGCTCAAGCCCAGCTTGTCACAGCTGAGGCTCAAGCCAGGAAGCATGCTATTTCCGAGCAGAACTTCCAAGCCATTCTTGCATCATCCTCTCACTCAAAATTTGTTACCAAAACAAAGGTGGGTTGGGAACCAATGAAACTGCTCCACCACACTCCTATGAGTCCATAAGACAACCAAGGTCTGGTACTGAGGAGCAAGAGGTTCCATCTGCTGACCCACCTTCTCATGAGTCAAAGAATGATGCAACCATGGAGACCATCACAGGGAAGAACCAGGTAATTATACCCTCCCCTTCCAATGATGATCAAACCCTGACCACCAAAGCCAGAAGAAGCAGAGCTAAGGCAGCCAGAAAAACTACCAAGAAAGTGGTTGAGTCTAAGCTGAAGATAGACCCAAAGCAAAATGGTGTATTCATCTTAGCAGGATTCCAGGTGGTTGGAAACTCTGATTCAGGAAAGGGGTGTAGTACCAGCACTCCTGTCCTATCAAAGGATCAGAAGTTATAGGGAAAGGTTGCTGATGAAGAGAAAAAGAACAAGAAACAACAATCCTCAAGTTCCCAAAAGATTAACATTGCATGCATAATGTATGGTCTGCAAAACCACATGGTCAAAGATTGTTACTACAATCCTGCTAGCACACATTATGCAAATAATGTTAAAAAGGAAGAATTCAGGGAAGGTTTCTCATTTGGACCATATCAAATGGTTCAAGTGATGAAAAAGGGAAAGCTTGTTTCCGAAGCAAGGCTGCTTTCGGAAGAAGATTCTTTTTCCGAAAGGAAAAAGGCTTCGGAAGCTAAAGCTTTCAAGACTCAAAAAAATAAAAGAGTCCCCTTGAAACCATCCCAGAAGAAGACTGCTTCGGAAGAAAAGGTGGTGAAGGCTTCTTCCGAAAAGAAAGAAGCTTCGGAAGAATGCCAAGCTACAAAAGCTTCAACAAGCTCATCCTCCATGATCAACCAAGGGATGGAATGGAAGATCAAGGAAGATGTTGTAGCCCAAACCTCTTCTTCAAAGACATCCATTGAACCCCATGCAATGTCATTATCATTGGAAGAACCCAAGACCAATAAGGCTTGGGTTTCCAATCAAAACTAATCATCTCATCTTATGTGCAGGGACATCCATATGACAAGAATAACAATGTTCGGATTGTGGATAGTGGATGCTCCAGGCACATGATAGGGAACAGATCTCTCCTTCAACAATTTCAACATTATGATGGAGGTCTTGTCCAGTTTGAAGGTGAGGCCGGAGGATATATTTCTGGCAGAGGAAGTATATCCAATGGAAAATTAAAAGTAGACAAAGTTAACTTTGTCAAACAGCTTGAACACAACCTGTTAAGTGTTTCTTAATTTTGTGATCAAAAGCATCAAATGCTCTTCACAGAACATGAGTGCATAATCCTTAAATCCGGGATGACAATTCCTCAGGAATTGGTGCTTCTTAGATCTCCCATGAAAGGGGATATGTACAAGCTGGATATGAACAATGCTTCCCCAATGGGAGAAGTATCATGCTTTCTTTCCAAAGCTGATGGTGATGAGTCAACACTATGGCATAAACGAATGTGTCATGTAAATTTTAAGACAATGAATAAATTGGCTAAAAATAACTTGGTACATGGTTTGCCTAAAAAGGAATTATTCTGCAAAGATAACTGTGTTGCATGCCTGAAAGGTAGGCAACACAGGGCATCTCATAAATCCAAAGTTGTTAACTCCATCACCACCCCATTACACTTATTGCACATGGATCTATTTGGTCTCACAAGTATAATGAGCATTGGAAGGAAATCATATTGCCTTGTGATTGTTGATGATTTTACTAGATTTACATGGGTATTCTTTTTAAGAACCAAAGATGAAACTGCTGAAACTTTGAAATCTTTTATTCTTAAAATAGAAAATCAAGTTGATCACAAGGTTAAAATAATTAGAAGTGATCAAGGGACTGAGTTTAAGAACCAAGTTCTTGACTCATTTTGTAACTCAAAAGGGATTGCCAGACAATATAGTGCTCCCAGAACTCCTCAACAAAATGGTGTTGCTGAGAGGAGGAATAGGACACTTATTGAGGCTGCTCGGACTATGTTAGCTGATTCAAAGCTGCCTCTTACATTCTGGGCAGAGGCAGTCAGCACTGCATGCTATGTGCAGAACAGGGTTCTTGTAGTAAAGCCACATGGAAAAACCCCTTATGAGTTATGGAACAAGAGGCCACCGTTCATTGGCTTTCTAAGGTCCTTTGGCAGCAGGTGTACCATACTTAACACAAAAGACAATTTGGTAAAATTTGCTGAAAAGTCGGATGATGCTATCTTTGTTGGATATTCCTCTTACTCTAAAGCTTATAGAGTTTATAACATTAAAAATCAACAATTTGAGGAATCTTCCAACATTGTAGTCAATGAGCACACTCCTTGTGTTAGAGGGAATGACCCTGATCATATCTTTGATTTAGAATTGTTTCCAAACTATTCTATACCATCTTGTGAGAATGTTTCAACTGGAACATGTGCTCAAAGTGACTCTGATGAAGATCAACTGTTTGAGCTTCCCAAACCTATTCCAAGTTCTCCAAGAGCTGCAGCAAATCAAGTTCCCACTATTGGAAGATCTGATAGTATAACCATCTCAAGAGATAGTGGAGCTTCAACAAGTAGTTCACCTGTTGACTTTCAAATCTCTTCAGGTGACCCTGCACAACACCAAGTTGATGAAAGCAACATCTTGAAGGAACATGCAACTGTTGATGCTGCTTCACAACAAACAAATGATGATGTTTCACCTTCATTCAATCAGTCCTTATTGAATGAGCTTGAAACAACAGCTGGACCAAGTATTCAAGCTCCTGAGCAAAATATGTCCAATTTGGATTTATCTTTGCAACTGGAGGTGATATCTAGACTTAGGATTCATAACACTCATCCAGCTGAAAACATCATAGGGGAAGTCTCTGAAGGCGTGAGAACAAGAGGACAAACTCTCAATACGAATATCTGTTTGTACTCATGCTTTTTGTCCCAAATGGAACCCAAGAAGGTGGAAGATGCCTTGAAAGATAGTAGCTGGGTTGAATCAATGCAAGAGGAGCTGCTTCAATTCAAAAGACAAAAGGTTTGGAACCTATGTCCGCTACCATCTGGTCAAGTACCT
>CM046043.1:17919909-18039909 GCA_025215565.1 Flaveria ramosissima | reverse complement strand
ATTACGACCCTTCGGTTATAAAGTTATAGTTCCACCACTTTCAGGTGGAATACTAGATAATTTAAAGAAAAATCATGTGACACACAAATTACTCATTTAATAATATTTATAAACTAGGTTATTCCTGTGTCATACACGGATTCAATAAATAAAATATTAAATAATTATTAATAAAAAATTATGCATTATAAAATCATGATTGAATATAAAATATGTTATAATTACATATAAATAGCTAAGTAAATAAACAATATTGTATTTTTTCTAAACTTTTGTTTTACAAAAAAATGTATTTTTAAATATATTATTTTAAGAAAAGTGATTTTTTTAAAATTTCATTGTTTATTCTATAAAAATTTTGTTTTTAAAAATGTGTTTTTAATAAAAATTAGGTTTTTAGTTCATTATATTATGTATTTTTTAATTTGAAAATGGTATGAGTAATATTATTAGTATTCAATATTATTAATAATAATATAGAGAAATGAGAAAGTAAGGGGCTGTTTGATTTGCTTCTGACCCGGTCAAAATGTCTGACCCACTGACTCGGTTAGACATTTTGGTCGGTCAGGGTGTTTGATTCGCGTCTGACCCGGTCCGACACCACTGACCCATGCATATTTTTCCTCTTACCAGGTCAGTTTTGGAGAAGGCTCTTACTCGGTCAGCCCCTTCTGACCGAGTCTTTAAAATCAAACAACCCCTAAGTCTAATGAGATTTACAATTGTTTCACGTTTATTTTAATTTTTTAGATAGATAGATAGGCTAAAAACCCATTAAATAAACGGATTGAATTTTAATGTAAAATTTATATGTAAAATAAACACGAATAGTTATAGTATAATAATTTAATGTAAAATATAATTAAAATTATATATACGTAATAGTTCAAGAAATAAAACAATTATACCATATTTTAACTCTCTTATCTAAATAGTTCCGTTTTTAAACATTCGTTTTAAGATTTTTTATAAAAAATAGTTTTTTATAAAAACTTGTTTTTTGAAAACTCCGATTTGTAATTATTCTGGTTGTTTTAATAAGGCCGTTTTAAAATATTTCATTTGTTTATAATTTTTTTCAAAAACAAAACAATTTAAAATATTTTGTTTAAAAATGTTTAGTGTTTTAGAAAATTTTATACCATATAAAACTTTAGTTTTTTTATTTAGATTTTAATTAAAAGATGAAAAGATAGTTTGATTTAAAAAAAAATTTAGATAAGAGAGAAAAATATAGCAATTAATAAAATTCATTTTTAATAAGAGAGAAATTTGTATGAGTATTTAAATAACTATAATACCCTTTTGGAGGGAAAATTGATGTGTGCATATCTAAAAAATGACAAGTGACAAAAAAATGGGTTAAAATAAGGACAAGTAGCAAAAGAAACGTTATTTTATTAGATGTTATAGATACATATAATTATAACGTCACCGAATTCTTAAATCCGATCCTGCCGTTCCATCCACTCGACCAGTAAATTAACCAGTTCACCGTCCAAAACCGTTCCAAAAACATTAATATTCTAGGAAATTATTATTATTACTAATATTAAAAAACAACATAGGTGCTACAGTAAATTTATTGTTTTTAACATTGACCACTTAGGTTTTGATATTATTAGTTTACCATTCAAGGGTACTTTAGTAATTTTGGTGGTGTTCCTCTCATAGTCATCTGTGTTTGTTAGTTATTATGCATAGTTTGATTTTATTTATTATATTGTATGTTTTTTTTTTCCTTTTCTATTTCTAAATGAGAATAGAAGCGTCTTACTATCCGAGTGCGAGGGCACAATGCAAGTATCCATGAGAGTTTAATTAAGCTATAACGAGAGCCGATACTATTACATTCTTATGAGTGAAAAACATTGTTGTTGGTATTATTATCATCTGAACCGGTTTCAGTATTCACTTTTATGTGTTTTGACGATCCGAGATTATAACGCGAATTTTTTTTACCAAACTTCCGCCGCATAGCACGGGAAAAAAACCTTGTTTTTGATTTAAAAGTGATCAAGCACCCTTCACCTTTCGGGAATCCCGTTCCACGGTGGCTGACAACTGAATCAACCGTTTGATTGATCGTCGATCCAATCAAACCCTTTTATAGTTTTACACCCACAACATTCTCTTCTCATCTGCTACAAATGCAGCATCTATATCTATAGTTGTATTATATTCTTAGATTAGATCTCACTCCCTCAAATCATGAATCCGCATGTAAATTATGCTTTTGTTGTTCTATTGATCTTCGCGATCTTCGCTGCATCTAGCGTTTATGCACAGGTACACTCAACTGATCTGTAATTGAATATGATTCGAGGTGTGTTGTTTTCATGGGTTCAATTGATCTCTTGCTTTTGTGTTTCAATAGGATGTTGTCGGTGATGGTGATGGTGAAGACTCAACGGGATCAATTATAGATCTAGGCCGGCGTAGTAAGGTTAGCAAACAAAACCCTAGTTTTTAATTTGCTTGATTCTATGCTTAAACAAAACCCTAGTATTGCATGTGTTCAATCAGGAGTCATGAGTGTTATTTGAGATTGTGTTATAATATTAGGAGAAATAGGGATCTAACATTTTGATCACTGCATGTATCAACAGTTTGGGATTTTGGGTATAACACTGAATTCAAGCACATTGCCTCATTCAACATCTAGTAATGATTATAAATTGATGAATTTATAATACTGTGGAACTCTTTTTAGTTTAGATTGTGCATTTAGGGATGACTCAACTTTTTTAAGTGATAAGAGCATAAGAGTTGTGTTTTGGGTTGCCGTCAGCTTACAAACTTGTTAATATGGTCTGGATTTTGAGATTCGTAGTGGAGTGATGACAAGTGTTGGAGAGGGTATGCATTCAGAATACTTGACACCAGTGTTCAAGTGGCAGAATAGTGTCAGATTCATGATAAGGACTTTCACAAGACTCTTGGGGTGAGCTTGTTTCCCTAGCAGGCTAGCAACATTAACTCTGTTGTCCTTTTAGCTCCATGATCAGCCTTTTGGTCGTTAGCACTTGTCATGATCTCTGTTTTTCAATCTGAGTTCAGTTTGATTAATTGTTTATTTAAGTTGACAATCACCTTATTCAGATTTAATTATTGTGAGGTCAGTTATAGTTTATAAATTTAAATGTGTGGAGATTATTGTTCATCCGTGTAAATCACACTTTTGGTATTGAATAGGGAGGATTTAGTTTTTGCATGGGAATGGTATCGTTGGGATTGGTCACCTTAGCAAGAAATCGGCACAGTGATAGCAAAATAAAAATAAACTGACAAGCAAACCCAGATACTTTTAAAAACTGGTTATATGCTTATCTTAGAAGGAAATTAGAAATAGGCAGTAAAAAATAAGTAGGTGGTTACCTGCCTATTTTATAAGTAGATAAGCACTTTAAAAATAGCAACATCAAACACCGCCTAACTCCTATTTAATAGGAAACACAATATCTTCTATTAATTTGGATGAATACCAAATCTATAAACCCTTTTAAGAAATTTGAATCAAACTCTTACATTTATGGTTATGGATTTGGTTTAATTTATGTTAGACATATGCCAAGATATGTTGCACATTATATTATAATCAGTTTTGCCTGTTACATCTTAATGAAAATATATTTTGGACAGGTTGTTGTGGAGAAACTCAAGAAGAATGTTATAGCTGAGAAGATTGATCCAAAAGCTGTATTAAATTTGGATTCTGGTCTTGGAGTTTTTGATGCATTCTTTGCTAGTTTCTCAATGATCCTTGTCAGTGAGGTGCATGTCCTTTCCTCATCTTTTTATAGTCCCACATGCTGACATAAGTTTACTACTTCTGCTCAACACAGAAGATAGGCAGACATGCATTTTTATGTGGTTGATCGTACCATAAGATTAAAAATGAAATGATATAAACACACCCATTTACTAGAGGTGACGATTTCAACACATTTACATATAATGGGTTGATTCGGGTATGTTTCATCTCTAACCACTCAAACTAAAAACATTTAAAACATTGGCTCAATGAAATTGTGTTGTGCTGAAATGCCGAACATTGCCCAAAGTTCACAAATATTTTGTAAAACCTCCTACATCACTTTAGTAAACAAAATCTGGTTATATATTTATGTAATATAACTTTTATAATCATATTTGGCACAAACTATATATTAAAAAATAAATTTGTTTTTGGGCAACCACACTCGCCTGTTTCATCCCATACCTAAAACTTACTTGTTTTGACCCTAAACTCTTTTTGACCC
Organism: Flaveria ramosissima; assembly: GCA_025215565.1. Lineage (NCBI taxonomy): Eukaryota > Viridiplantae > Streptophyta > Magnoliopsida > Asterales > Asteraceae > Flaveria > Flaveria ramosissima. The sequence continues at coordinate 18,035,644 of CM046043.1, read as the reverse complement.
CTTACCCACCCACCTATTTTGCCACCTTGACATTTTTACCATCGTTCCAAAGGTCTCCGGGTAGCTAAAACTTAGATTTTTATCTTGGTTGCATCTCTGGTGAGATGTATGACTTTTGGTTGAATATTTATGGGTAGTTAGCTCTAATTTTATAATTTTTTTCCCTTCTCAAAAATCGAAATATGCAACTCAGATTTCCATTTATTGATTTCATGTAGATTGGAGATGAGACTTTTATTATAGCAGCTCTTATGGCAATGCGACATCCAAAGTCAATTGTTTTGTCTGGTGCTCTCAGTGCACTGTTTGTGATGACGGTATGTTTGTCACTTCTTGTTTGGTTGTGTTTTTGGTAATTTTTCTTGATATCTTTTACAAAGGATCACACTGAACATTAATTGCAGTAATGAAGAAAGCCTGATCCAACTTGTTCTTATTTTGTATTGAAGTTTATTTTGATTACTTGGTATACAGATACTTTCTACAGGGCTTGGTAGGATTGTTCCAAATTTGATATCTAGGAAGCACACAAACAGTGCTGCTACAGGCACGTAATGACCCATTCTGCTTAAGTGTTGATTATTAGACATAAATACTTGTTATAAAGTACAGAATATTTGCATGGGAATGTTATACAAACTTTATTATCATATTCAAATTTAATATTAAAATGTGAAGATTGGCTGACAGTTAAATAGTTATTCTATAATGCAGTTCTTTATGCCTTTTTTGGGCTGCGATTGCTCTATATTGCTTGGAGATCAGATTCAAAAGCATCTCAGAAGAAGGAGATGGAAGAAGTATGTTTTTATTTATTAATTTGTTTATATTATCAATTAATTATATTTTCACTAGATCATCCCTTAGTGGATGTTAGCGTGTTACAACAGCAATTGTTTGAATATATACAAATTTTTACAGCATTCACTAAAGTCTTTTGTCTATAATTTTGTATGATCAAATGATATGATAAAGTCTTTACACCTTATTATTAGCATAAAATGTTTTTTTTGCATGATTAAATCCTTAGTCTTTTTTGCTTGATTAGCTTTTCGTGAAATTGTAGAAGTCTAGGTTGTTAACTGGAAAAAATCAAGTCCAGGGATATATGTGCGAATTCAGCTAAAGTCTAGATTTTTTTTACCAAACTAGTCATTGAGTTTGATGTTGCAGTTTCCGACTTTTAAAATGCAATCTTCATATCATAACTAGCTGGTATAGGTGGTTGTCATTTTAAATTGTGCAAATAAGTCACATGGCACTATAACTTTTACTGTTTGTGCTAATATGCACTTTCTCTTTCAATCTATTAAACTAAATAAACTATGTGCAGGTTGAAGAAAAACTTGAGTCTGGACAAGGAAAGACGGCTGTTCGCAGATTCTTTTCTAGATTTTGTACGCCTATATTCTTGGAGGTATGTAACTGTTGATTAATATTGTTGTTTATATACTTATTATTTCATCTAATTAAGAAGCACAGACATTGATGAAACCAAGATTTGTAAACGTTCAGTTGAAGCATATTCTAAAACCAGTTGATCTAGTGTTCTTAAGGCTAACAAAAAAGTGGTTAGACAATAGAAGTTTGTGATGTCCTTTTAAGTTAAATGAAGTTTATGTTTTAAACTCAATATAACATGATCTCCATCTTTTATATTTATTTTGATGTTGTTTGCAACAAGAATTAGTCTTGCCAAAATGTTTTTGTTTTCTTGTGAAGAAAGAAAAATTAGCATTTACTTAAAAAAAAAAAGCAAACTGGAAACAAAAGTGAGTGATAGATTCTCCAATGTGCTTGCTAAAAAATTCACTCTAAATCGGTGTAAAAAGGGGATATTTTTTGAGTATGCTTCCAGTGTAAAATTTTTGCTCCAGTCTATACACTAAAATGTCTATAGTTTGATGATTTTAATGTAACACGGGTGTTTCTATTCATCACATTATTATAATTTTTAGAGATTTCTTTCTGTCATTTTACATTAAAATGGTGTAGAATGGTACATTTATATTGAAGAGACTCTTTTTATAATTTATTTCAAAACTTCAAATCACACTGGTGATGAATAATAACAGAACACGTCATTTTTTGAATCTGTTATTGAGATTTGTTCCATTTGCCCCGTATGATTGCTAATTGAACCATGGCCTTTTCTTGTTTTGCTGTGCTTGCAGTCATTTATTTTGACATTTTTAGCGGAGTGGGGTGATAGAAGCCAGATAGCAACAATTGCGGTAAGCTTTTCTTGTGTAACTTCATGATCCTATCTTTATCATGTTTGTCCTGAAATAATTAAACATCCCTTCCATATCACATATTGTGCTTTAATACAACAATAACTTGTTTCGAGGGTGGTTGGGATTTCTTATCAGGTTTATTTGTTACTGAAATAAACTATATTTTGAATGAAGTTTGAAGTTGCTTCTAAATCGAAACTATCTAGTTGGGTTTTTCATGCCCAATTTCAAACTTTTGTAAATACTTAAATCTAATTATAGGATTACCGAAACAATATCATTAAAGCTAACACCTTTTATAGATTAACATAAAAACCATTTAGGATGTTCAGATTAAAAATCGACTTTGGGTGAATTTTAATAAGTGCAAACAATACCACGCATGCCCATTTCAGCTAACCTTTTTGATTGATCCGTTAAAAACTTGAGATAAACTAATGAAACTGATCCATATACAACTGAATGGGTCAACTTACCACCTGTAAACTGACAAAACTACCTACCTTTAAATTTGCCAGTTAGCGACACATAAAAACGCTCTCGGGGTTGCTGTTGGGGCTATAGCAGGTCACACTATCTGTACATCTGTAGCAGTAATTGGGGGAAGTATTTTAGCATCAAAAATCTCACAAGGCACCGTTGCAACAGTTGGGGGGTTGCTATTTCTTGGTTTTTCGTTATCATCCTATTTCTACCCTCCCCTACAATAATGGTTAGATTTTATGTGTAATATATCCTGTTTTATAACTTTGTTTTATTCTTTTCTGTTAGTATACGTAAAACATATTAAGAGAAAATCACGAAAATAGCATATTTGACCGAGGGTTGTACCATTCTTACCATTTTTTGGGATTTTTAACCATATAGTCATGTGGTTCTGACCACGCCATCAAGATTGTGACCACTTTGACGTGACTGTCATTCATGAAAAATATAACGATCTAGCAATGAAGATCATGACATGTGTGTCAACACGTTGAGGTTTTGACCATGTTGAGATCGCGGCATGGCTCATCTTATGCCACGTTTTTCTTGTTACAATCATGACATGTATATGGATAAAATTTATACATGAACGGAAGACATTACATTTTAAAAGTTATAATATTAAAACAAAGTATTACAAATAATAAAATAATAAAAAGTGAAGAATAATTAGAAAACAAAAAAATATAAAGTAATATTTGCCGGAGCGCTTCAAAGGGAGAATAAGTGTGTCTACGATTCAAAGCGGCACTTGTGGATAACATTACATGAGCCACACCGTTGAACCTGTTTAACTTTTTGGTTGATATTTGTTTAGCATAACTTATAATTATATCCAACAAATATTTAAAACATCAAAACCACTATATATTAGCCATCAGTTTTTACATACAAATAAGAAGGTTGTACTACTATACTATAATTGATAGTAAAACACTATTTATCTTCATAAGTTTTAAATAATATAGCAACTTGAATTTGAGACTCTTAAATAGTATAGCAACTAGAATTTGAGACTACGCGTAACAACAGGTCTATTTTAGGTTTAGTTTGTCTGTGGAATTGTGATCCATGTGTTGTAAAAAAGATTTTGTTAAATAACGATAGAGTTAATCTTTCAGACGAAACCTTTTAAAATAACAACTCACGCACTTTTTAAATCTATTTCTAAATCTAAGTTACAAATAATTTAAAGCAACATGTCAGAGACAAAGATCGAAACTTTAACCTCAAGGAAAACATCACAACTTTAACTTCAAGTGACAAACTATAACACATTGTTGAATCTAGAAGTAAATATCATCTATCAACATGAATCCATGTTAATTAATTTCATTATATATTTTCTTAAATAAAAATGTAGTATATTGTAATTTAAATAAAATTATATAATTTATTTGATTGAGAAAAGACTATTTTTCGAACACCAAAAGTTTTGTTGTATTTAATATTCCTTAAACATTTTCAAACTTTGAAGCGGTTCTTTAGAGAAATAAAAGAAAATGTACACTTTTGGATTCAAGAATTTATTAGATTAGTGAACACTTATGGAGCGGTTAATCAATGAATAAAACTTTGGTTAGGCTATACATACCACTTCTATTACTTGTCATACCTTTCTCTTCAAAAAATAATCTCAAAACTTGTCATATTTTACCCCTAAAAATTTTAGTTTTATAGAAAAATGTTTTTCTTTCTTAATAAGTTTCAAAAACACTTTTAATATAATGATATAAAAATATATTTGAAATTAAAAAGAACTCTATAAAATTTAATATAATAATTTTTGAAGTTAATTTTTTTTTAAAACATATCTTTCAGAATTGGAAATAGACCTAGACGAATTTAATTCAGCCGATTAAATCGTTTAAACCGATTTATTCGGTTTGCTTGTATGATTAAACTTGTTAAATCGTTTATTATTCGATTTATACAGATAACTAAAAGTAAAAGACAAAAAATATAAAGACTAAAAGTAATAACAAACTGATAAATCTTTAAAATCTTGGTTTAACGTATTAAGGATGATATGGTTAATAAAAAACATAAAAGCAAAAATTAACAAGTAAATATATGTCATAATTTGATATGTAATAATATATATTATGTGAATATGTGTCGAGCAAAAATTATAAAAGAATAGGTTTGTTTAGTTTTGCAAGTTAACTCTTAACCTTGAGCTTAGGCTCATCTACTAAACAAGCATATATTTTACCCATGACATAGAATCACCGACATGGACCCAACTTCACCGTGGAGCATCCATTGACAATCGGATCCCTTTGCCACAAACAGCTGATCAGCCCTCCTTTTTTTACCAGTGTGAAATAATAATAAATCATAAATCTATTGTAGGAAACAAAAAAGGTCCGGTGATCCACCAACTTAACATCAACTTTCGTCCTTTGCATGAAAAACGTCATAATGAGTTGGAGATGCTCGGAGATATTTATGGGTTCAAAAAGAATCGAAACACACAGCTGTTAGAATTAGAATTCAAGTGTATATATAATATATAAGACAAAATCATATATATTTAGGTTGTTTGATTAGATTCCTCATACATGAATTTAGCATCTAAAGATCCATTCTTGAACTATCCGAAGCATCACATAAACTAATGCTAGCTTCCTAAATTTGACAAGAATTGTCGTAACTTCCCATGAAAGACTATATTCCCTCGTTGTCTTTATAAACGACCATTCTTCTGTAGTGCATCATTCACTTGCTCGCTTCGGTTTCTTTCGCTCTTTCGTTCTATCTTTCTATTATTCTCTTTGTTCTATACCCATATAGCGTCATGGAAGCCTTAGAAGACGAACGTCTTTTGAGCTTTGGCCTCGCAATCATCATTGATTCGGGGTGCAAGAGAAAGTTGAAAAGAAAGCGAAGGGAAAGTTTTAAGTATTCGGATGATATTAACCGTGTCTCTGAAGGAAAGATGTTTAATCTTTTAGAGACACGAGAAATGATGTTGAAAAGTGAAAAGAAAAGAAGAGAAGTGACTGTGGGTGAAGATGGGAAAGGGCTTCATTTGATCCATTTGTTGCTCGTGTGTGCCACCTCTCTTGAACAAAACAAACTCGACTCAACCGTCGAGAATCTAAGCGAATTGTATGAGAATGTGTCTTTGACTGGTGACTCGGTGCAAAGGATGGCGGCTTATTTTGCGGACGGGTTAGTGGGGAGGCTTCTCACACGTCGTTCGCCCTTTCATGAGATGGTAATGACGGAGCCAACGCGTGAAGAAGAGTTCTTGGCATACATAGAACTATACAAAGTATCTCCATATTACCAGTTTGCTCATTTTACCGCGAACCAAATGATCATGGAAGCGTACGAAAGGGAAGAAAAATATAATAATCGAGCATTGCATGTGGTTGACCTAGATGTAGGTTATGGTTTGCAGTGGCCTTCTCTGATGCAATCACTTTCAGAAAAGGCCACTAATGGAAACCGCCTGTCTCTTCGAATCACAGGGTTTGGAGAAACCCTAGATGAACTTGAAGAGACAGAGGCGAGACTGGTTGGTTTCGCCAAAACCTTCAGGAACTTAAACTTTGAGTTCCAAGGAATGCTCAGATCAGATTGCGGAGTGGAATCAATACAAAAGAGGAAAAACGAGACACTTGTTATAAACTTGGTCTTTTATTTAAACTCCTTGCGTAGCTTCACACGCATATCCAATATGTTAAAATCGATACAAATGTTGAACCCTTCGACTGTAGTTTTGATTGAACAAGAAGGCGGTCGCAACCCAAGAACATTCCTATCAAGATTCATCGAGTTCTTGCATTACTATGCAGCCATGTTTGATTCACTAGACGATTTTCTTCCTCTTGATAGTCCACAAAGGCTACAAATTGAAAAGAACCATCTCGGCAAAGAGATAAAGCGGCTAATGGACTTTGATGACGACGAGGCGAATTCGCCCAAATACGAAATGATGGAGACATGGAAAGAAAGGATGGAAAGTCATGGGTTTGAAGGGATGAGTATAAGTTCGAAGTCCATCATTCAAGCAAAGCTCTTGTTGAAGATCAATAGCCATTATTGTCCAATTCAATTAGGCGGCGAAAACGGAGGGTTTACCGCCTTCGAAAGAGAAGATGGTAATGCTATTTCTTTAGCTTGGCAAGACAAATGTTTGATCACAGCATCATCATGGCAATGTGCATGAGGAAGATGATCAACCTGATATATTAACTTTGTACATTACTATATATTATATATGTGTTATACTATGTGTCAAGTAGTAAGTTAATACACACTATGTGTGATAAGTTTGTAAATACTTGCATGTTTTAACGGTTTAACTAATAATAAAAATATAACATGGTTATGTTTTCAATTCCTAAATGTCCTGAATTTATCCTTTTTTGTGTAATGTTTATTATTACAAATACGAGTAAGATTCACTACAAAAAAATTGTCCTACAGTAACACACAAAAAGTGTCACAATATACCCAAAAAGTGCCGCTAATAGCCCTTGTATGAATGTGTGGCACACAAAAAAAGTGCCACTAGAAGCAGTGCCACTAAAGCCATTTAGTGACACTTTTTTCTGTGCCACCCATTCTTGAAAAGATTTTTAGTGGCACTTTTTTTACAAAATATCTATACCAATTTAGTGGCATAATTTTTTTGCCATAAATTTAATAAAGGTTTTTGTGGGTATGAATGATGTGGCAATAAATGTATTTCTAGTTAGAGATAAATGATGGTTTTGAATCATTACTAAATTACAATTAAAAAAATGGAAATAAAAAACACTTAAAGTTATATAATCATAACATAGATTATGGTTTCAATCCAAAACATGTTCCAATGTTAGCAAACAAAAACATAATAAGTTCCAAACATATTCAAGTGTTACAAACAAAGTAAATATGCTTTTTCCGGTCGTTAACTCTATTCCAAGTAATCCATGAATGTTGCTATCTCTACTACACCAACACTTCACATTTTGTCAACTCTTCCTTCATCATCATGACTTTTTGAAGATGATATTTCATTACTAGATGAAGAACCAACACGAGGGACCTAAAAAATACAAATTAATTTAAATAGATGTTAATACAAAGTAGTAGGGACGAGCATCTATAAGATATAAGGACTCAAAATTAAGTAATAAACGGGTCAAACAAGTTAAGTTGTACATATACTAAATAAACGGGTCAAATAAGTAAAGTCATATATATAATATAAACGGGTCAAACAAGCAATACATATAGTAATAAATGGCTCAAACAAGTAAAATTATACCTATGAAATTAAACAAGATCAAACAAGTAAAGCTATGCATATAGTAATAAATGGGTCAAACAAGTTAAGTTGTACATATAGTAATAAACGAGTCAAATAAGTAAAGCTGTATATATAATAATAATATATATAATAATAAACGGGTCAAACAAGTAACACATATAATAATAAATGACTCAAACAAGTAAAGTTATACATATAACAATAAATAGGTCAAACAAATAAAGTTAGGCATATAGTAATAAACGGGTCAAACAAATTAAGTTGTACATGTAGTTATAAACAGGTCAAATAAGTAAATTTATATATAATAACAACGGGTCAAATAAGTAATACATATAGTAATAAATGGCTTAAACTACTAAAGTTATACATATGACAATAAATAGGTCAAACAAGTAAAGTTATGTATATAGTAATAAATGGGTCAAACAAGTTAAGTTATACATGTATTTATAAATGGGTCAAATAAGTAAATCTATATATAATAATAAACGGGTCAAACAAGTAATACATATAGCAATAAATGGCTCAAACAAGTGAAGTTATACATATGGGAAAAAATAGGTCAAACAACTAAAGTTATGCATATAGTAATAAACGGGTCAATCAAGTTAAGTTGTACATGTAGTTATAAACGGGTCAAATAAGTAAATCTATATATAATAATAAACGGGTCAAACAGGTAAAGTTATGCATATAGTAATAAAGAGCTCAAACAAGTAAAGCTATACATATGGTAATAACATTGGTAATAATCTTCACAACATTATTACGAGTTGTATGGTCATGTATGTAAGTACCTGTATGTTCATATCACTAAGAACTGTAGACAAGTTTGCATTAGGGATATGTTCTTGGATAATGTTCATCATCACATTCACAGCACTTTGTAGCTGATGAATAATTTGTGAATTATTCGGAGAATTGTCATTAATTTTTGTGGCCGGCATTCGTCCAATTAATCGAACATACCCTCTTTTCTCTGGGCCTTTAACTTTTGAATAGTCATCTTTGGTAAAATCATCCCGATCTCCTGGTGTGCTTGTAGAGTCACTTGCAATAGCTTTCAGTGAACTCTAAATAGATAATAATGCAAGCAAGCATTTATTATTATTATTTTATAAAGTAAACATGGACATGATAAATACGAACATTTTATTATGTAAAAATGCATTACCACAACTCTAGCAGCTTTATCATCTACATAACTTCCATCTTTACGAGTTCGTGTTGTTATATACATTTCTCCTCTTGTTGGGTACACACCATCATTCTTCATTGCCTATAATTTATGTTTGATGGTTAGTAAGAGAGTTCAAAAGAATGTATGACAATAATGTTAAAATAAACCAGATTAATACCACTTCATGAGCAAGTCTAGCAAATGACTTTGTCCCAAGTTACATGAGGTTCCTTCATCTTTGAGCGGCTTGATCGTTTTTTAGCACATGTATTCTTTAGTAATTGGTATTTTAGCACATGATAAGAAATCATACAAAATAAAATGTGAAAATAAAATGGAAGGCGTATTGAAAATAAAAATGATTGAAACTAATTTTTTAAGTAGATTGGAAATTAGAAGGTGTATTGAAAATAATTTGAGAAATTGGTATGGTTAACTGAAATTCTGGAGTGACCAACGAGTAACAAGTTCTTTAATTTGAGTTGCATTCACTCTATCATCATTACTAGTTTGTTGCGTCACAATTTCATCAATACTGAGGCTTGGATCATATCCACGTGACTTTAATATACCTTTCCATGTTCTCTATTTTTTCCCCATGCTATGCAATATCTATTTTTTAACCTGACTTGTTTCATCCGGATGAAAGTTAATTTGGACTACAAATAAAAATTACATATATATTAGTGTGTAACTCATAACTTAATGAGTTTACCCTTATAAGTAAACTAAAAAGACATACTTTAACAAGTGAATACATATCCTTTTTTTGTTGCATGGGAACTTTTCTCCAGTCTGAATATTCAATTGATACATGCTCAGCCATCCTTACAAGTGTCCCAAGGTACTGAACAAGTTCTTTACCTGTATCCCCCACTGGCTTTCCACGCGTGTTAAATATGACAAGTATTCTTTCATTACTATTCATCTTCCATATTTCCGCCTTCTGTGTATAACCCCTAACCTTTTTCGGAGCACCTAAGGAAGTTTGATAAAATAAAACAAGTAAATGACACCAAAACAATATCAAAAATAACTTCAAGACTAAGTTTGGGATGCATATTATAATACTTATACACAGAAATCCATTCTGAACAGGTTTTAAAAACCTAAACTTGCCTAAAAATAACTTCAAGACTAAGTTTGGGATGCGGAACCTGTTGGTTTTTCATTGTAAGGGTCTTGTAATTGTTCTTGAACATTGTCATGAACTTCTATTTCTGCATCATAATGATTATTTGTATGTATCATATCATCCATGTCTTCATACTCATGATCTTGATCAATATCATCTACTTCTATATCCGCTCTATTACTACCTGAAAGCATATAATAATAGTAATTATTATAAAACTAATTTTTAATTAAATACATTTAAATCAATGAAATAATACCTTGAAATATATGATCCCTCTCATCATCCTCCTCATCAACAAGAACCAACATTCTTTTTGCTCCTCCTTTATTACCTCCGACTATTTCACTCGTGTTCAGTTTTGTTCTAATTGATGATGATGGATCCTTTTGGGAGACATTTAAAGCAAGCACTCGACGTAGCTTCGTAAGATTAACTACTCTATTGGTCGACATTGGTGAAATAAATTTTGGAGGTTGTTGCTATAACAAATTCATTTTCATTAGAAAATATGTGTATCCAAGATAAAATAAATAAACTTTTGATAATAAATTACCTTTTTGAGTACAACATTTCTAGCAGGTTGTTCGCCATCTCCCATATTTGGAATATAGTCTACATCCCCGGCATGAACATTTTGTTTCATTTTTTTCTTTTTCATATTTTGCCTTTGTGTCAAACTTGTCATAGATTTCACAATGTTTTTAACTTCTAGCTCTGCTAGACGTTTTTGGTTCTCTTGAACCCTCAATTTTCTACTTTTCTCATACTCGTTAGCTTCCCTAAATATATTTTGATTTTTCTTGCTTTGGTTTGTCATTGGAACTGATCAAAGTTATTTTTATGGTTAATAGATAATGCTAAGAATAACAATTTTAACAATAATGCTAAGAATAACAATGCTAATAGATATTAATGTTTTAAGAAGAAAATACATACCTTGTTTGTTAGTTGACCAAAAGTTTTGAGAACTTGATTGACCACCTTGCATTTCATGGGCATGAAGACCTTGAGTTTTAAAAATACATGCAATACGAATGTCATTATATATGACACATATTAAAATAATGTGTAAGAAAAAAAAACAATATAAGTATTCCACATATATAATAGATAAACATAATAATAATTATGCACTATATCAATGTTTACGATATAATATTAATAAGTAATCATAAAAGAATTGAGTCATCGTCGTTTTCTTCAAAATCCACTTCATGTTCCATTTCGGGTGTAATGTCTATGCCATCTTCACCATCTTCACTAGTCGTATGCAAGTTAGGCACATTAAATGTGCAAATATTAGAATAAAGGCCAACTTGATCATCAACACTTCCCATGCTAAATACATCTCGTACTTTTACATGTCTGACAACCTCCCAATCTTTATGTTTAGAATCTCTGACATAGAACACTTTATCAACTTGTGCAGCCAATACAAATGGATCATCAGCTAAGTTAGCCCCTGTGTGTGCCTTGTATAAGAAATTCACTATCAATCTTGCAGCCTCTGTTGATGTCGACCTAATCACATTTGAATAAAACTACTCGTATTTGACCCGAGTAGTTTAACTCAATAATGTCATTTAATTTACCATAATAGTTAATCATGCCATGAATAGGTCTTCTATCTCGACTACTAGCATAGTTTGCACCTTCTACGGTAACGACAACACCACTATTTTGCGTTCTTAATGATTTCTCTCTTTCTTTTGTGTGAAAACGGTAACCCTTAACAAGGTATCCAGAGTATCGTTTGACACTTCTTAGTGGACCACGAGCAAGCCATTTTATATCTTCTGTTACTAAATCACCTTGCTCTTCCATACGTGCAACCTATAACGTAGTTGTTTATGCTCATAACACTAACATCTCAAATAACAAATTATAACATAACTGAAGGATATAATGGAATTACCCTTCTCTTGAACCAATCAGCAAAATGTTGGCCATGAATCTTGTTAATTTCATAATCTGGTATCCGACGAGAACGTTGTTGTCCTTTAACTATCCATTTGTGTTCCCTTAAAAGGAAACTCGTATTATTATACTTTTTTGATAGATCAATGAGGAGCAAGAGTATCTAATAACAAAAAAGGTATCTTACTCTCGAAAAGGTGTAACTGACTCAATATTGGATAAGACATAACGATGCGCCTGAGTGAGAGACTTCTCATCAATTTCTGAGTTTGAAGATCTTCTTCTCTTTTTGTAAACAGATACGCCCGCATTCAAATTACGACCAATTGCATGACCGGGGCAAAGATTGTTTGATTCTTTAATGCGATTTTGGTGACCCTCATCATCATTCCTCATTGGTCTAGTGAAAATGGTTTCTACTTTCGATAGATATCTAGAGCAAAATGTTATACTTTCGTCTGCTAAATAACCTTTGGCAAATGATCCTTCAGGATGAGCTCTATTATGAACGTATAACTTAAGTTTTAAAAGATCCCTGTTTGTTCATGGGTTAGTAGTTACTAATTATTTAAAAACTTAAAAAAACATAGCATATAAAGAATCAAATTTATAGAAATATTATTTACCTTTCAATAGGGTACATCCATCGAAACGCAACAGGACCTCCAAACCTAACCTCTCTCGTTAAATGGATCACCAAGTGCACCATTATAGTAAAGAAAGAAGGAGGAAATATCTTCTCTAGCTTGCATAAGGTGAGAGCAATTTTTGACTCAAGAAAATGCAGATTAACTTCAGACAAATCCTTGTAACAAATGGCCTTAAAAAAATCGCATAACTCGATTATAACAGAGGTTACATGGTCCGGCAAAGTTTCACGTAATGCAATCGGCAAATACTCTTGCATCAACATGTGACAATCATAACTTTTCATCCCAATTAGTTTACGCTCATTTCATTGTACACATCGAGAAATATTTGATGAAAATTCATCGGGAGGTTTGATTGACTTGAGTGTATTTAAAAATTCAGTCTTTTCACCTCGTGTCATTTGATAGCAAGCTTTTGGCATGAAAGTGATATTACTTCTAGGTCGTTTCTTTGGATGAAGTTCTTTTCTAATACCCATTTCTTGTAAGTCAAGTCTTGTTTTATAGTTATCTTTTGATTTTCCTTCTTGTTAAAGTACCAACTATGTTGTCACAAACATTCTTTTCAATGTGCATCACATCAAGATTGTGACGCAACAACAAATGCTCCTAATATGGCAACATAAAAAAAATACTTTTCTTTTTCCATGGACCACGACCATTATTCTCCATAAGAAATTCCATGGCATCCAATTGTTGTAGAAGTTCATCTCCAGAAAGAGGAATAGGAGCAGTTCTAAATTCTTGGCGTCCAACAAAGGATCTACTGTCAGATCGCCAATGATGGTCAGATGGAAGCCACCTCCGATGACACATGTAACACCATTTTCTTCCATTAGTTAGCCATTTGGAATCCGTACCAAAACTACATACAGGACATGCAAGTTCTCCTTTAGTGCTCCACCCAGACAAATTGGCATAACCTGGAAAGTCCGATATGGTAGAAATTATAGAAGCCTTTAACTGGAAGTATTCTTTAGTTGATGCATCAAAGGTATTAACTCCATCATCCCATAACTCCTTCAATTCTTTAATTAAAGGTTGCATATACACGTCTATCTTATTTCCTGGACCTTTGGGACCTGGGATGATTAAAGAAAGAATAATATTTGGTTGTTTCATAACCAACCATGGTGGCAAGTTGTATGGAATAAGAAAAACTGGCCAAATACTATGTGCCACATTCATTGTCCTAAAGGGGTTGAAACCGTCACTTGCCAGCGCAAGACGAACATTACGAGGATCACTAGCGAATTCAGGAAACTTTTCATCAAAATTCTTCCAAACTAACGCATCTGCTGGATGTCTTAATTTTCCATCTTTCACACGCTCTTTATGATGCCACTGCATAAGGTCAGAGGTATTTGATGACATAAACAATCTTTGTAGTCTAGGCTTTAAAGGGAACCACCGTTATATTTTTGAAGCCTTCTTCTTGGGAGGGCTCGTTTCATCGTCAGGATTCACCTCATGAACTTTCCATCTTGATGATCCATAAAAAGAACAAACTTCATCATTCTCCTTGTCATCCCAAAACAACATGCAACCATTGGGACATGAGTGGATTTTTTCATACCCTAAACCCAAGTTGGACAATATTTTTTTCACTTGTTGGGTTGTTTTGGGTAACAAATTTCCTTCGGGTAACAAGTCGATTAAAAATTCTAACAACATAGAGAAAGATTTGTTACTCCAGCCATTTAAACATTTTAAATGATATAAACGCACCACACAAGATAATTTGTTGAATTTGCAATTCAGGTACACCTTTTCTTCAACTTCCTTGACGAGGTCATCAAACTTGCTTCCTTTATTGTTCATCTCCTGACTATTGTTTGAAGCATTCTCATGTACTTCCACTCCACTTCCACCATCTGGTTCAATAGCATCATTCAACAAATCATGCATTTCCTCATTAAGGGTTGTGCTAGTCGATGCAACCGTTGTGCCTTCACCATGATATTCGCATCTAAAGTATTCTGGCTGGAACCCGAAACATATGAGGTGATCTAGAACACTTTGTCTACTTTGATATTTCATATTTACACACTTTGTACATGGACACTTTATCTTTCCCCCATTGACGGATTTTCTTGTAAATGCAAAATTCAAGAAGGTTTGCACTTCGTTAACAAAAGTTTGACTTGATCTAGGTGCATCATACATCCAAGATCTATCCATGACTGCATGATTCAAACACATTATAATCAAACAAATTATGATTCAAGCAAAAAAGTAGAAATAGGACTATGTTTCAAAGTTGGGTTAAGATTATGATGTTCATATGCTAATAGGTAACGGAGGATGCATTGTGTTGCGGGGGGAGGAGAGGACACACACTCAACTTTATCCAGACAAATTAAATTAGTCCCCCAAGCAATTTTGGTAATAGGCCCCTAAACTTTTTAACAAACGGGATCAAGTCCCAACTAGTTTTGTGATAGGCCTATGTTTCAATTGAAATTGCCAGAGTCAAACTAGGTTCTACATGCAATTCTCAATGTAATTATACCAAAAGAGCTCATTATCAATCGAAATTCCATGCTTCATGTTAAGATGTAATATAAATTTATGATAATATATAGTTATAGAGAAATCTGTATTTTGTCTTTTAACCTATGTGTGGAAGTTTGTTTCATAAACAAATTCATACGATAATACTTAGAAGTCAATATGCAAATGGCACATAAATTGTTGTAATGTTATATAATAATGTCACACCCCTGCTAAAAGCGGAAACACGGGGATGTAACGAGATCGGGATCGTCATAACACATGGTAAGCGATAGAGATGCAATATAATAAATGATGACAAGCATGTCATGACGACACCCGACAACAAGGGGACTTGTGTCGTGTTTAGTCAATGTTCACGACAACATAGCCATAAGCATAAACATGATAATGATTCACATAACCAAATAAAGATGAAATTGTAATATGAATTCCCACAACCCGGGAACAAGTATCAAATTATTGTAATTGTTTACACAGGTTACAACGTTGTTCAAAGTAATTGTTTGTCAAAACATGTTAAGTCCCAAAAATGCATCCTAGGGTCTCCACTAAGGCAGCACACCTAGATTTCTTCAGTTTGCATGATCACCTGAAAAGATATGCTCAAAACGGTCAACATAATTGTTGGTGAGCTCGCAGGTTTAAGTAATAAATAAGTAAGTGATGCTGTATATAGTAAGTGATGTGGAATACCGTGAATACAGTTATATAAACAAGTAAAATCACACGACAATGAGCTTTGCAACCAAACCTAGCGACGTACACAAAGATATTATCGGCATATATTCACCCAAGGGCCCGTTCCTGGCCACTGATGGTACCAACTAGTATACCATCGGACAAGGGTGGGGGTGTCAACCCAGTAGTACTACCAATACCTAACCGTCGGTTTCCACACTGGAATTAAATAGTTGCAAAGATAGAACCACACAGCAGACCCAAGCATGTATCAGATAAGTACTTGTAACACAATATCACGTTGATTCCTTGTATGTAAAATGTAAGTAAGTTGTACAGCATTGAAAATGGGTGAGCATACTTTTCCCCCAAGTTGTAAATGATTGAAATATTGTATAAGCGTAAAAGGGGCCACGAAACTCACTTGTTAAGTGGTAAGTATGTATGATCAATGTATCCAAATGTTGAATGCAAATGAACGGTCAAACACCTATTGACAGTTATTGTTAAGCATTAATGATATGAAATAAGCGCATAATAATGATCGGTCGGTTCGGGTTGTATCGGCTGGGTCGCGTGTAACTCACACAAACAGACACACGTACTAGACCTTATGTAGATCCAAGAACTAGACATTGTCGCCATTGTGGATGATATTTGAGTAAAAGTTTCATTGTTATTGAAGAAGTATTAGTTAAATATCAATAGTTATAAGTCAGTTGATAATTGTAAAACGTTAGTTTAATTTGTTTTGAATAGTATTTGTGCCCTTTTTAGCGTTGACTTTAATCTTTGTGGCCGAGCAATGGCAACTGTGTTAATGTTACCTCAACATCACACGTCATACTCACACCACGCACAAGAAAGAAATCACACACAACAATTACAGTCGCACGACAGGACCAGGCGCACGACTCAACCTCCATACGCACGAATCAACCCTCAATCGTGCGAATCAGCTTCATTCGTACGATTGAGCCTTCATTCGTATGACTGGCATTCAGTCGTACCACACAACACCCAATCGCACGACTCAACCTCCATACGCACGAATCAACCTTCAATCGTGCGAATCAGCTACTTTCGTGCGATTGAACCTTCACTCGTGCGATTGGACTCCAGTCGTGCGAAACACGCACAATCGCATTCATTCAGTCGGTCACCTGACTCAATCGCACACATTCATTCATACGCATGACTCAATCGCATACATTCATTCGCACGCATGACTCAATCGCATACATACACACAGTCGCACGACTCAGTCGCACGACATACCCAGTCGCACAGCTCAGTCGCACGATTGACTCAGACGCATGGCTCAGTCGCACGACTCACCCAGTCGCACGACTCAATCGCATGACAGACCCAGTCGCCTGGACAGCAGAATCGCGACTGTGGTCGGGCTGAGCAGCCTTCGGCTGCTCCAAACACGAGTTTTACACAACAAGGACTTCCAGAAACACTCTACAAACATACACAAACATGAAACACAAGCAGAAAGACCTCACTCGCACCCACACGACCTCATGTGTTTGGGTTGAACCCGAACACCCGAAACCCTAGTTTGGACAGCCGTGAAAAAGCAAGAAAAGGGACAACCAAGGTCGTCTACCTGCTAGAAAGGAGTAGACTTGGCTGTAGATGAAGTCTAGACGACGAAAACGAGACCAAGCGGGTCGGATTTGGTGCTAAGATGAAGAAATGGTGTAGAGAGAATGAAGAAGATGAAGAAGATGAAGTAATGGGTGTTTAGGGCTGGAAATGAGTTTATATACCCATCCCAAGTTTGCAAAATGACGAGTTTAGTCCCTGCACTTAACCCCCGAGTTTCCCAAATTTGTTTCGGTTGAAAAACGAATTTGTTAGGTTGATTATATTAATTATAAAAATGCATTTAATGACATTTATAGTTTAAAAATGATTTTATTGGTGACGTTAATTATATATAAAAATTGATATATTTGGCGGTTACGATGAAGAAAGTTTAAAATAGTTTTTAAAGATAACATAAGATTACCACGAAAACACAAGCACAACGATGATAAAGCAAGCATGATATCCACATAAAGAGTTAATAAAGGTGAGGAATGATCGATCAAGGAATAGTTAACGGAAAACCACGTTAATTGACGGACCTTAAGGTGACGGATGTCACAAATAACAATCATGTACCTTAGTAAGACCAACAAAAATAATGTCATCAATAGTTCATTGTTACCGTGATGAAGAAGATAGAGAAAGTACCTGAAATCGACGAGTTCACAGTCAACTACTGATGATCTTCAAATTGAATTTCTGACCAGAGTAACGTTGATAAAATAAAAGAATGAGGAACCTAGTTGCAGCGGTGAATACCGTTAAGGACTGAACTTTCAAATGATAAGGATCCTACAAACGCAAACTACATTAAACAACTAACTTTCGACTTTTGAACGGTGATGAACGATGATCAAATCCAACAATTAACAACAATTAAGTCAAAATGATTCATTACTAAGTGCAAAACTAAAACAAACAATTACATTGAGTATGAAATTAGTTATTTGTTGGTCATTCTAAAAACTTAATTTTCTATCTTTTTTACATATTAATCCAGATGCCTAAACCAAAAACTTGCATCATCTACCTAAATTAAAACTTCTCATCAATAGTTTCTTCATCAATTTCTCAATATCATTTTCCATATCAGTTATAACTCATCAATAATTCTTTATTGATTCAAAACTATTAAAATTATCAATCACAGAAGGTGTTTACCAATTGAGATTATACCCACAGTTGATTTTAACACTATATCGCCAAATCCGAAACAAATCCCACTTCATTATGCCATATGTAATTCACGAAACAAATCAGTGTGTTTCTTTACTTCATCGCTTGATGTCGATCGGTATGTTCTTAGAAGGTTATCAAATAAAACTGATCCGATTGTGCCATGTGCAATTAATGAAACAAATCCGACTTTAATTGATATCAATCTGAATCTGATATGCTCATTAGAAGGTTATCAAATCCAACCAGTTCCGATTGAGAACATAATTCGATTAAGAACATAATTCGATTGAGATAATTCAAAAGTACATAATCCAAACAAGATAATTCAAACGAAACAGATCAGATTGAGAACATAATTCGGTTCAGATACATAATTCACCTTTATGCAGATCCGATTGAGATCAAGAACTCGAGAAATCTCACCACAACGAAACCAATTGCGGTACAAATCGCTACCTTCTGGATTTCTAATCACGATGATGAACTGTAATATGGGTAATCGAAGGTAGCGAGATGAAGATCCGATTGTAAGGCCAGATTCGATTGAGATGAAGATCCTATAGGTAAAGTGCTCCGATTCGATTTTAGGCCAGATTCGATTCGAAGGTAGCGAGATGAAGATCCGATTCTAAAACTGTAATATGGGTGATCGAAGGTAGAGAGATGAAGATCCGATCTAAACTGTAATATGGGATGAAAATTAGATGAGATGAAGATCGTGTGCCATCTGCGATTAAGAAAGAAATCCAACTTTTTTACCTTTTGAATTTATTATTACTTTACTTTTAATCATTTGTTTTGTTTCAACATTAAATAATTAAATTAAATTCTTAGTTGATTTTGAATTTTAAACCGTGGTTTTTCACAAATTCAAAATCCAACTATATCATATGAAGTGGTAGTATGATGAACAAGTTGGCTAACATGTTTTTATTGACTATTGAAACTATGAACCGAAACTTCATTTATTTAATGTGTGTAAAAAACAATACGAGTAATAACTTGGTAGCATCAGAATTAGAAAAAATTAAGTTTTGTAAATAAGCTTGAAGGAAATGCATCAATAATTACAGATTATGAGTTTGATGCTCAATGCTTGAACATTTGTAAAATCGATAAAGGAAAAATACTATAATCATAAATTAGGAGATTTTACATAATTAACTTTAAATTTTTGGTGGGATTTGTTTGGAGGGAGTAGTTTTTTAATAAAAATATATGCCACTAAAAATTTTTGAAAGAAATTTTGATGGTGTATAAATGTTTGATTGATTAGTGGCGTAAAATTAAAAGCCATAAAATTATATAACCTATAAGTATGGCATAATAAAGTGCTGCTAAATCCGTATATTTGAAGTATAGATGATAAATAAGACTAAATATATGGGTCAACCAAATATGACACATACAAAGTGTCACTAAAACTATATATTAGTGGCACAAAGTTAAATACCACAAAAAACGTGTGCCACTAAATGACACTTTTCTAGTGATTTTAGTCATGTAACAGTAGCAAGTAATGTATGATTTTCTCATATCGTAACACACCAACCCTAGAAAATGCAAATTCCATAAATTACTTAAAGTAAAGATGTAACATAATCCAAGTACAATCCAAAAGATTTATTTGAATATCTTATTACAAGTCCTAACATCCATTAAGTGAAGTCGTGTTCGGCTTAACAAATTAAATGTTATGGATTTTAATTTTATAGAGCGTATGTATGATGATTTTATAAATAGAGTAAGTGTAACGTAGAGCGTATGCATTTGTCCATAAAAGAATAATAATAATAATCTATTAGAATATTCAATTTAGAGTAAATTACATTTTTCGTCCTTCAAATTTATAGCAAATTTCAAGTTCTGTGCTTAAACCAAAGAAACTACAGTTGATATTGTTTATGATTAAAGTTTGTAACAGTTTACGTCATTTTCTCTAACGTACGTTAATTTTGTCCGTTAAGTCATGTCACATGCCTTGCACATGAGGGTAGTTTGATCTTTTTATTATTATTAATAAAAAATAAAATATCAGATAAACATATAAGTTATTAAACCCCAACCCACCCTACCAACCCTCAACAGGCAATGACACACTCGCTTCATCTTTCTACTCTCTCTCTCTACTCTACTCTATCTACATCTCTAGACACAAGGAATACCTCCATAAACCACAACTACACTCCACCACCATTATCGACCACCATCACTTGTCATCACATCCTCCACCATTATCGGCCACCACCAATCCACCATGGTGAATAAGAGTATGAAGTTGTAGATCTATGGTGGTTGTAGGGTGTCGGGATAAAGAAGACGATGTTAGGTGGTTGAATCAGTGTATTTGATGCTTTTATGGTGGAAATGGTGGTGGTTTTGTGGTGGCAGAGGTGGTGTTTTTACGGTGGCAGAGGTGGTTTTAATAGCATATTATGGTGACAGAGGTGGTGGTGGTTTTATAGTGGCAAATGTGGTTTTGATGATAGCTTTATGATGACAGTGGTGGTGGTGGTTTTATGGTGGCGGTGGCGGTTTTAGTGGTGGTTTTATGATGGAAGAGGACAAAGGGCTGGAGTTTTTGGTTTTGGGTGGTAGTGTCTTGTGTAGAGAGAGAGAGAGAGAGAGAGAGAGAGAGAGAGAGAGAGAGAGAGAGAGAGAGAGAGAGAGAGAGAGAGAGAGAGAGAGAGAGAGAGAGAGAGAGAGAGAGAGAGAGAGAGAGAGAGAGAGAGAGAGAGAGAGAGAGTTGAGGGTGGGAATGGGTGGGTAATTTAATTAATATTTCGTTTTAATAAAAAATGATAAAAAGACAAAACTACCCACATGTGCAAGGCGCGTGATCGGACTTAACAGACGAAGTTAATGTTCGTTAGAGTAAATGACGTAAAGTGTTACAAATTTTAATCACAAAGAATATTTACTGTAGTTTCCTCAGTTAAAGTACGAAACCTTAAATTTGTTGTAAAACTAAATGACAAAAATGCAATTTACTTTTCAATTTAATTGTTAAAAATCTCCATATCGTCTTCACCCTTCCTCACGAATCTCTTTAGTACATGTAACGAAATAAAGAGAAAAACAACAAAAAGAAACACGACTAAATAATTACTCGGTAGTGAAAAAGATAGTTGTAAATGTCACGCTCTGAAACCCAAGGCGCACAATGAAAAGACTAAACTTCTCAAAATATACGCAACATAGACTTCAACTACTAATTACATAAATAAGATAATGTAATATTACAACTACTATAGAGTGGTGCGTGGATGGAAAATACTTGGTTGTAGTGATAATAGTTATGGGTTATCCTAGGAGGAGGAAAGGAAATTACAGGAATAGTATTCTATTTAGGAAACTCTCTTATTCGTTGGTGCCCTCAAAAGCAACCGACCCAAGCACAATCATCTTGTGAATTTGAATTTATGGTAGCAACAATAGCATCATGCCAAATATGATGGTTAAAGAGACTACTCAATGAAATAATATGTTGAAGACCAGAAAAGGTATTCCATGTTTCATGGTAGAAATAAATACATTGACACGCGTTATTACCTCATAAGTCAATGTACTAGAAAGGAACAAATCATCAAAGAACACATAATTGGAGAACTTAAAAGAGTAAACATAGTAACATATATGTAGAGCGCGCAATGCATCCCTTGAAAAATAATGGTTATAACTACCTTGTCACTACCACACACACGCACACACTATGTTTGTTTATGTCTAGCCTACTAAACAACAGTATTGTCTTGATAATGGCATGTTAGTCAAGAGTTCTTACTAATAAGAAAATAGCTCATTATAAGAGCATTCACAATAGCTTACTTATCTTTATCCATATAATTACATTAAAAATCACTACATTTTCTCTCTCCATTTTAATTAAATAATACTTTTTATACGCTTATCATTACCTTTTTCTCTCTCCTTCACTCACAACCACTTTAAAAAATATTAATAAATTTATAAGGATTCAACAGTAATTCTTTAAATATATCAATCCACAATAACATTTTCTCTCTCCTTCACTCACAACCACTCAAAACCATTCCATATAATATACCAAACACACTCCCATACTTTTAAGGACTCCACTGTGAATGCTCTAAGCAAACTTAAAGTAACCATTTGAAATGAACTTTTCTAATCGTAACGTGTATTAAATCTGAAGATAAGATTCTATATTATAATTTCCGCGAGTAAATCTTATTTTCATCCTTTTCATATTTTGTAATGTGAAAAAGAGGCCCCCACCGGCCCCTTAAATCCTTCGGCCATGACTACGCGCGCATGTGGCTTGTAAACTACGTAATTTTTCTCATCCACCATAGGTTTAAATAGAGAGATGATGTAGATCGATACTATGATCTTGGTATTGTCACGCGACAACGTTGATCATGACATACTAGCAAACCATAAATTTTAACAATCAATCATGAGTTGAAGATGAGAAATGGTTCTTTTAAAAAAAAGCACATTTCTAGCATAAAAAAAGCCTTTCAATGTGCTAGAACAAACAATACAAAACCTATGTTTACAATGTCCAGAAAGATACAAAATTGAAAGTACACAATAAACTCCATTATAAACCGTAACGCTTAGCCCTATTTTTTATCCAAAGATAAGAGTTTCACTTAATATCCTCTGTTATCTCTTGTGTGTCTCTTGTGTCATTGTTGATAAATGGTTTTTATTAATAAGAATTATTTTCTTTGGGGCGGGGAAATAATAGAAGAATATATTGTGCTCAAGTTGAAAACAACAAAACAAGAGATGCTTGGAAATATTTATGGGAGAAAAAGTGAAAGAATCAACTATGTAACCAGAAATTAAGTGTTAATGCATCTTATACTTGGATAAAGAAAGTCCCTTGTTATGTTGGTTTGTTGGATTATTCATCATACTTGTGTTTGGCATCTAAAGATATTTTCATGAACTAACACAAAATATTTAAGAATCTTTTTGGTGTAGGAGATGATTAAAAACTTAACAAATTCTTATATTTATCTCTAGATAAGGTTAAACGTCTACAAAGGAATTTAGCATAACTTTCAATACATGTAGAGTTATATTGTCTATGAGTAGATTGCCAAACTCTTGAACATAAAAACCCTTCATATTTGTGAGTGCGCTTTTATTCTAAACCGCATCTAAATATCCTTTCTTGGAGATCTAACTTCTTTATGACATAAAACTACAAGAACCATATGCTTGAAAATGACATAAGAAGTTGGATATGCGTGGAGGAGTTTAGAAGGAAAAAAGAACGATAAGCGCGTAGAATTGAAAAATAAGTTCTAATTAAGGCATCTTATACTTGGATAAGACAAGTCCATGGTTAGGATGGATTAATGGATTTTTCATAGTTGTATTGAGCATCTAAAGATCCCTTCTTGAACTACCCGAAGTATCACTTAAAATTAATGTTAGGCTTAAATATTCTAACTCTACTTGCAAATACATCCATTTCTTGTAGAAGCATGTCATGCCACCTGCTGACAAGCATTGTAGAAACTTTTCCACACATAGAATGAAAGAGAGGGGAAACTATTAAGCATGCATGATTCATATGATGACTCAAGCAGTATCTCCATTGTAAAGAGTCTTGGTAAAAGGACTCAAACATTTTTTGGAAAAATAGAAAGTTTTTGAGGAAAATAATGGTGACTTTTAGGAATGGTTAAGATGATTAATGAATTTGATCTGGTAATGCAAAAAAAATAAATAAATAAATTTATAGTCATTACCTTGGGCATAATGTGCAAAACAAACTTATTACCATGCTAGCATATAAGACTAAAACTAAAATGCGTAGAATAGTTAAAGAAGCTAAATATCTCTCTGTTATACTTGATTGCATATCTAACAAGTCATGAAGAAAAAATATCTATTATCTTATGTTGTTTAGACCTATCATCCTAATCCAATAAAAGTTAAAGAGTTCTTTCTTAGATTTTAAAAAGTAGATGATACAACCGATAAAGGTCTATTTAATGCGAGTATTGAACATATTAATAAATTAGGACTTGATGTAAATAATATTAGAGGACAAGGTTATGATAATGGCTCAAATATGAAAGAAAAACCTCAAGGTTAATCCTAGAGCATTTTATACTTCATGTGGTTGACATAGTTTAAATTTAGTATGCTATGATATGACTTGTTCTTGTACCAAATTAAGCTAGTGAATTTTTTGGAGTGATACAACGTGTTTATTGTTTATTTTGATAATCCACTAAATGATGGAAAATTTTAAAAGATCATATACCTACTTTAACTCTTAAACCATTATCACAAACATATTGGGAGAGTTGAGTTGAAAGTGTTAAAGCAATTAGATTTCAAACTCCATAATTACGAAATGCATTGTTAGCCTTACGTGATGACTTTATAGACTTAGGACTTAAAAGTGAGGCTAAATTCTTAGCGGCGCAAGAAATAGAAATGTTGAATTCCTATTAGACATGGTTATTTGGTATGATCTTTTGTATGCAATTAATTTAGTTAGTAAGAACATACAATCAAAATATGTGTCTTGATGAAGCTATAGATCAACTTAAAAGACTTATTTCTTTGATTTTTTAACAATATAGAAAAAATGGATTTGAAAAGTCTATGGTTGTTTCTAAAGAGATAGCTAAAGATATGAATGTAGAACCTAAATTTTGTGATTGAGAAACGTATGATTCGGAGAAATAAAAAATATGATGACAATGTTGATAATGAAACTATTAAAACTCCTATCGAATAATCTAAAATCGATTACTTTTTTACATATAGTAGACCAAGCTAGTTTTTTTAGTTCAAACTACATTTGAGAAATATTAAGAGTTTAAAACTAAATTTGGTATAAAAAAGTCAAAATCCATAAATGAAGAAAGTTAAAAAGAAACATGTATTCAACTTGAAAATGTGTTAAAACAAGATTATAATGTAATATTAATGCATTAGATTTATTATAAAAACTAATATTTTTAAGAGAAATTATATATATAAAATATCAATTTTAAATATATTAAATTATATTAAAAAATTTGAATCTTTTCCAAATGCATATATTGCATATAGGATTATTTAAATTATTCCTGTAATTGTCGTTATGCCGAATGAAGCTTTTCTAAATTAAAATTGATAAAAAAATTATCCAAGATCTATAATGTCATAAGAAAGATTAAACGGTTCAGCTAATTTAGGGATTGAAAAATCATTTTTAAAAGAAATTGATTGCGACGAGTTTATCAAAGAATTTGCTACAACTAAAGTTAAAAAAAATTAATTTAAATTTATTTGCACATATAAATTAATACTTTTTCATTAACTTATTTTATAGGAATTATCAAAACCTATAAAATAAAATTTCACTCCATCCATTATAGTTTTTTTAGTTTATTACCGTTGGTCCCAAGCCCGAATAAAAATAAGGTTTCCTAAAGATAAAGTTTTATAAGGCTTTCAATTTCATTTTCGTCATAGGCCTCCAAAAATGTTGAGCAACCCCTCAAGTCACCACCAGTTTTTGCCACCATCCACAAACTTCAACTAATCACATCTGTTTTTGCCATAACGCATAAACCTTTCTAGACTCTTTTTCAAACACCATAACGAAATTCTTATTGAAAAAACTTGTTTTAAAAAAACATTTAATCAAAACATAGGGATTAATTTAATAAAATCAATAACCAAACTTCACATTAATTGTAACAAAACCTTCACAAAGCAATTGAATAAAAATGTGTATTTACTAAACAGGATGTGTAAGGCCCCGTTCCCGAGACGCTTACAGTTGGATCCTCATCGCACATAAAACATACATATTTATCATCCTTTATAAAAACGTTGCAGTGGAAACATTTAAACCAACATTCCTTTTCAAAATAAAGGTTTTTTTGCGAAATATTACATCGTTATTAAATTACAAAATACATGTTGTATTTCATTACAAAAGCATTATAACATTGGATGCCATCCAAAATAAGCTGAGTAGCCGCCCGTGCAATCCTCAGCAACATACCTGCCAACTGAAAACACATCAAAGTCAGCGTTGCTGAGCGAGTTCTAGTTTTAAATAAAACATACATTACTTCCTTTAAAAAACCATTCGTTAACTTCGTACGCGATCACACAACATACATACATACATACAGATAATATAATTATTATCTTCTATTACGTTCGTTACATTCTTCCATTCATTAATCATCGCACGATACATTATCATTCGCTTCATTCGTTATAACATCTTTTATTATGTTAGTTCATTTCATACATATCGCACTTTCGCTCAAATCGCACCTTCGCATCATCGTATCCGAAGTACATATCGCACGGATCGCACACATAAGGTAGCCAAAATCGCACGCTATCTCATGGGTTAGCCAAAAACGCACGCTACATAATCCACATGAGTTAGCCAAAATCGCACGCTACATAGCACACAGTAAATACCACATCGCACGTATCGGAGCAGTTACTAAAACTGAACCCCCACTGTGTCTATAATCCCTTATGCTGTCCATCGTACATATCGCACAAATCGCACCAACGGAGTGGTCACCAAGACCGACTCCCCCTGTGTGTGTGAGAACTCTCGGGGTTTAGCCAAAATCGCACGCCATCTCATGGGTTAGCCAAGATCGCACGCTCATAAACCACATGAGGTAGCCAAAATCGCACGCTCCATAGCACACAGTAAATACCACATCGCACGTATCGGAGCAGTTACCAAAACTGAACTCCCTACTGTGTCTATGTTGTAACATCTCGTATTTTTGTTAATTAAAAGTTAACTTCGTTTATTCTCAAAAAGAGTCATGGTTGTAAATTTTGGAATTTGTGGGTGATTTATGTTTATTTTTCTCTTAGTTGTTTTTAGTATGTAACATATGAAAGTCAACAATTATGACAATAATAATAATAACAATACTAATAAGTTATAATAAAGAATAATAATATAACTAATAACGGTAATACTAATAATGATAACAATGTTAACAAGAATAATTGTAATTATTATTATAGCAACAATAATAATCAAGCTTATGTCAATAATAATGATGATAACATTAGTAATAATAAGATTATGTATAACAATAATCTATGAGGGTTATTAAAACTTACTAATGTTTAAAACATAAAATTTAATTGAGTTTGGGGGTTTAATTGCAAAATTAGAAACTTTCATTAATAGGTTTATACATAAAATGATAAATAATAAACTAGAGGGACCATTTGTGTAACTATTTAAAACCCAACCCCCCTTTCCCCTCCTTCCCCTGATTTTCCGGTGAACACGCCGGCCGGACTCCGGCCAAGTCCGGTGACCCCCAAACGCCCAATTTAAACATTTTCAAACCATGCCAAATGTTCCTAGACTCGAATCGAACACATTTAACTACTTAAATTGTGTTTAAAACCGGTTACAAGCCTTCTCAATTCGAAGTAACCGAAAACTTTAAGTTCGTACCCGTTCAAGCATTAAATCACAATAATAATTGAATTAATTTAACATGAACCATCTCTTATCTATCTCTAATCGATTACAACGTTCAATTCCACCTAAAACAAGCCCAAACATCAACTTTGATTACCCATCCTCATCGCACCTGCAACTTAATCGAACACCACTCTCTGGAGTTCAAAATCGCAATTGATTGAGGGCTTCTCATCAACACCTCTCGTGTTCTGTAAAATTAATTTGAATATCATCACCTTTTACATATCAAACCAATCCAAGTTTGGTCGCGGCTATTCTTATCACCATCTTCATCGAATCCAAACTCAAACACGTAAGTTTCCCATATCATTATAATCGGTTTGACATGAGGAACAAAAGCCCTAAACTTAATTTGATTAAAGTTATCGAATTGATCCTCAATTTGGTGTGGATCAAATTAGGGTTCATAGGGAAATTGGGGAATTCTTTTGTTTATGCTCCTAAACCTTCGAAACCAAATTATGTCGCGGCCGAGGCCTTTGGTTCAACGGTTAGAGTGTTGCTGCTTTAAACATGAGGTCCCGGGTTCGAACCCGGGGACCCTCATGTATTTTTTTTAAGGCTTTTAGCCTAAAAACTTATTTTGGAAAAAATTTTTAAAAATATAAAAAAATGTCTTTATAAACTCTAAATAATTTTATGACCATCGAATAAATTTCTTAAATTATTTAATTAACTATCATCTATTTAAGTATGTATTTAAGTTTAAAAAAAATGTAAATAATTAGCTAAATTTTAA
Source organism: Flaveria ramosissima (assembly GCA_025215565.1). Classification (NCBI taxonomy): domain Eukaryota; kingdom Viridiplantae; phylum Streptophyta; class Magnoliopsida; order Asterales; family Asteraceae; genus Flaveria; species Flaveria ramosissima. The sequence continues at coordinate 18,006,556 of CM046043.1, read as the reverse complement.
TAGAATAATTCTTTAAAAAAATAAATAAATAAAAAAATAAAGGTTATTCTTGGTTTAATAATATGAAATTCAAATAATATATATTTAGATAGACTTAACATATTGTTTAAACTTGCTAAATTAATTATTTAAAATGATATATTTAAATTATTTTCCTATATAAAGAAAAGAGACTTTAAATATTGATGTAATTCACTAAATCCTTATTTATTTAAATAAACATATATCATTATGTGAAATGAGGTTTATTTCAAACGTTTTCTTTAAATTATTGTTTAGAACGTGCTTATCTTATTTAGCTATGAAACTTTATTTTTATATTAATCTTACAAAATTTTATAAATGTTATTCTTATTTCATATTTTATACAAAATATGATCAAATCATTTCTACAAAAAAAAATATAATTTGTTGACAAAACCCCAAATACCCAATCCTTATTGAAACCCTAGTTATCGTTATATCGTTAACCATATTATTGACCCAAATCTTATAATATATATATATAGGTGCCTTGTGACGTTCATCTTGGAACGACGTTTATTATTATTCTTATTAATCTTCATAATATACTTATTGATCAAGTGAGTTTCCTTGCCCCTTTTTATCTTTTCACCCTATTTTGGGGTGAAACATGATTGCTTATACATGATACACTTATACACATTTGAGACTTGTAAATCACATGCAATTCACCTTTATATTTTGTCATGGTTGTTTGTGTTTTGTAAGTGATTATATGAGATACATAGTTTGTTTACAATCATTAACTATTGCTATCCTGGCGACGTCTTAGATCTTTGGGCCTGACAAGCCTATTTGGTGCTAAAGCCGAGGTATTGCCGGCCCCTGATGATGTATGATTGTTCATCATGGGAACCAAATACACTTAGCCAATCTTATATTGTTGATACATGTATGTCCCTAGATCAAGATTTGAGTGTAATAGATCTTGTTTGTCTGATTATAATGTAATGTTTGAAATGATTAATGAAATGATATTGATTGTTTGTTATTTATAATGTTTAATATTTCATTAATGAGTCGATGATGAATTGGTTAATTAGGTTTGTGATTGTTTGAATGGTTACACATAATGTTATATCAATAATACATTCAAACTTAACATAATGAAGTTCTCATGCGAATGGCCCATGCGAATGAACCACACGCATGAATAACTTCATACGATTGACTCAGTTGCACGACTGAACCATGAGACTGGATCAGTCGTATGATTGACACATAAGATTGGCTCAGTCGCACGACTGAACACTCAGTCGTGCGGATGAATCAACCGCATGGTTCAATCGCACGACTGAACCATACTTATGGTCCAGCCGCACAATTGAACAATACTAACCTATAAATACAACCCAATTCGTGGAAAAACGAAAGCATTCATTCTATTTCGACTCCAGACGTACCCTAGCCGTCCAGAAGCCTCCCAATTCGTTCTCGAAGTTCATAGAACACATTAGATCGATTCCCAATCGATTTCTAACGTTAGATTCAATACTTTATTGATTCTTCGTGTGTTCTCACTGATTGGATCGCCAATCAAATAGGATTCCGCACTATTTGATCTGGTTTACACGCTAATCACTCGGTATTTCGTTCAAATACCAGGTCCTATCAAGTGGTATCAGAGCTTTGGCTCTTGATTACGTGTGATTCAATCAAGATTGATAAAAAGTTTGTGTTTTTGCACTAAAAATGCAATCTTTTGTGTTAAAAAGTGATCTTGGACGGTCCCTGCTCATCAAGTTTGAGTTTCTACGGACTTAGGCGATTAGAGTTTGCAAAATTTCGAATTTTTACGGCTAAAACACGTTTAACCTAGAAATTTTCGCAAAACAGCAGCTTCAGTCGCACGAGTGAGCCATTCGCACGACTGGACCTCATTCGCATTGCCCAGACGCACAATTGGACCTAGTCACATCTCCATTCGTACGATTGAACCGTTCGTTCGCAGTGTTCATACGCATCAGCTTCATTCGCACGACTGAACCAATCGCTTAGTTCAGCCGCACGATTGAACCAGTCGCATAGTTCATTCGCACGGATAGCCCAATCGCATCCTTCAGTCGCACAGTTGACAGTTTGTTTTATTAGACTTAAAGTTATTCACCATGGAAGATCAAATGTCAGCCTTTACTGCTGGGAAGGACTCTAGGATCCAGAACCTGCTGTTACTTGAGAGTGAGGTGGGTAATCATAATAAACCACCAAAGCTCTTAACTTTAGATGAGTTTCCCCACTGGAAACAACGTTTGAGATCTACCTCAATGGAGTGGATCCAAATCTGTGGGAAGCTATCGAGATTGGGTATAGTACGCCGGTGGGAGCCGATGGAGTAAAGCTTACTTTAGGAGGGATGACAGACGCGCAGAAAGTTAAATATAATACAGAGAAGAGAGTTTATGCATGATTACACAGTCTATCCCTAAAGACATTTTCCACCAGTACTCAGAGAATAAGCAGTCCAAGAAACTATGGGATGAGCTGGAAAAGAGGTACGACGGGAATGCTTCGCTGAAGGCAATCAAGGCTAAGGAGTTAAAGAAGGAATTCGATAACTTCTCATCGATGGGAAACGAGAGTTTGGACGATGTTATAGATAGATTCTACCATCTGATGAGTGAACTGCATACACATGGGGTGGCTACTACCATGGAAGAAAAAGTTACTAACTTTGCAGACGGATTGCCGGAAAAGTGGGCTTCATTCGTGTCTAACCTGAGACAGAATGAAATGCTGGCAAAGCTGGATATCAATGACTTCATTCTAAAGTTGCGAGAAGAAGCACTTAGGATGAAGTACAGAGCTCAGAAGTCTTCGTACACTCAGAATCCAGCTTTGTACAATGCCACGCCTCAAGCTAAGACATCTGGAGCACCTCTCCAGACTGCATTTGTGTTTAGCTCATCGAGTCCTTCACATGCTTCTCCTTCAGGATCAGACACGTCGAGGTCTTCTTGTACCCACTATATTGGATCTGAAGCGAATGCTACTAAATTGAAGAACGAGAACCTCGGTAATGTGACTGTGGAAGTAGCTCGAGAACACATGGATCTTTTGGCTGCAGTGGTTCATTCTTATGATGGACTTGTTGCCGGGAAGATTGGAAACTGCCATCTGGCAGATGAGGACTACGAGCAGGTGGACGAGATGGAGCTTGAGAGGATGGACATAATGTGGGCCTTAGCTAGTGCTGTTCGGAGGGCGAAGAAGTTTGTGAAAAAGACCGGACAGAACTTGGTAGCTACTAAGGATACCACATTTGGCTTTGACAAGAGTAAAGTGACCTGCTTTAACTGTGGAGAGAAGGGGCACTTCAAGAGAGAATGTGTAAGCCAAAGAAGACGGGTAACGGGAACCCATTCTCGTCCTTCACTCGTCAAGACAAGCAAGCTACTAGTCCTACTTCATCAAGCAAGGATCCAAAAGCCTTGACTGCTCATGATGATGAAGGACAGGACTGGAGCTTTAGGTTTGTCTCTCCTGGGGAATCAAACATTGCAAGTGTAGAAGACTTAGACGATGATTCCGCGAGTGAAGGAGATATAGCAGTTGAGATAGCGATGTCAAATAGTGAAGAAGCAACTGCAACTGAGGTCAGCTACAAGCCTAAAGAGGAGACTACCACGTCAAAGAGAGAAAAGACAGAATCACCAGAACCAGAGACATCTGATGCTGCGTTGATGGCTAACTCTTCTGAACCAACTCAGGTAAGTACCACTGACCAAATGTTTAATAATCATGCTTGTTCTGATTGTGATACTTTTAGAAATAGCATAGATGAGAAATTTGCTAGGTTATTAGATCATAATGATAACTTAGTAAAAGATTTGCAACTGTGCACTGAGGCTAATAGAGTATTAAAACAAAATGAGCATAGTTACAAAGAAAAGATAGACCTTTTGACTAAACAGCTTAGGGAAACCGAAGTAGTTGCATTTAACCAAGCTAATGACATTAGGTACTATCTAAACTCCCTAGAAGACACTAAGAAGCAAAAGGCAGTTCTAGAAGTAGAAGTAAACTCATTAAAACAGAAACTGCACAGTTGGACAAGTTCATCACACATTGTCCAACACTTAGTGAGAGAAAGAAACAACGGGGAGGGATTGGGTTATAAAGTGGTTCCACCACCACCTGAGACCTTGATGAACACTAAGACTAGACCAATTAATAATAACCCCATCAAGGATCATGTGGTGTCTACTCCTCTTGTTAGTGATCCAGATTCCTCATGTTCATCTATTGAATCTGGAACCAAACAAAAGGAGGCCACTTCAAAGGCAAAGGGTAAAATGCCTTGTGTTAATCTGGAAAAGGAATTTGAAAAGGTTAACTTAAAGTCAGGGTCAAACAGAGTCAAATCAGAACCTAAAAAGACTTCTAATGTTAATCTTTCACATGTTTCAAGTCAAAAACCAGTTAACCAAAAAGAAAAAGATGTTAAAAATGTTAAAACAATTAATTTTGTTAAACAAGAGAAAACATCAAAAGAACCAGAGTCAAAACCTAAATTGAGTGATGTTACTAGAGTGTCACACACATCTCCACAAAGAAAGTTTAATCATAAAGTTGATAGCAGGTCGTGCTACAACTGTGGAGAGTGTGGACACATTGCTTCCTATTGTCCTTACTATCAGACACCTAGGAAGAAGATTGAACTTCAGGACTCAAAACCTAGGTCTTCTAAGAGGAGTTCTTTAACTCCACCTAGAAGAACTAGTGAACCTAAAGTTCAACCTGTCAGCCAGTCGACTGTTTATCACAAACAGGCCTTGCACAAATCTGGCTTATGGAAAGAGAAGTCATCCTCTGTGTCTGATAATGATGACAAGAAGGAACCTGAGCTACCCTCACCCTCTAAGGGTCAATGGGTGGAATTCATGATGTGTGATGCCTCTGGGAAACCCAAGCCAGTAAAGGCTTGGGTTCCTAACCTAAACTAATCCTTTACATTGTATGTGCAGGGTGTTCGCTACAGTGCTGAAACTAACACGTGGATTGTAGACAGCGGAGCATCCAGGCACATGACAGGAAACAGGGCTCTTTTATCAAACGTCAAGCAAATAAAAGGAGGGCATGTTTCGTTTGCTGGAAACAAGGGAGGCTATATCACAGCTCAGGGAGAAGTGGGAATCAGAAAGTTAAGTTTGATAAGGTGAACTACGTTCAACAACTTCAAAATAACTTACTTTCTGTTTCCCAAATCTGTGATAAGGATTTAAGGTCATCTTCGACAACAAGAAGTGTTACGTGCTAAAGAAAGACTACGTGATCCCAGAGGACCAAGTTCTGATGACTACTTCAAGATATAAAGACCTTTATGTTTTGGATCTGTCAACAGCTTCTACAACGGATCATGAGGTTCAGTGCTTTCTATCTAAAGCTACTGAGAAGGATTCCATCTCCTGGCATAGGAGAATGGGACACATTAGTCAAAGGAAGATGAATCACTTGATTCAGAAGGATCTTGTGAGAGGAGTTAATGTCAAGAACTTTCAGCTTCCTGATTTTTGTGTAGCTTGCAAGAAAGGCAAACAGACGAAGAAGTCTCATAAGGAAAAGAAAGTTCATTCAATAGAACTTCCTCTTGAACTTCTTCACATGGATCTGTTTGGTCCAGTCAGTACAAAGAGCATTGCAGGCGACTTGTACTGTTTTGTGGTTACTGATGACTACTCAAGGTTCTCTTGGGTAATGTTTCTGAAGTCCAAATCAGAAACATTTGAGTCATTCAAGGAGTTAGTAACCACACTGGAATCTCTCTACAAGCTGAAGGTAAGACAAGTACGCTCAGACAACGGGACGGAATTCAAGAATCAGTGGATGGAGGCTTACTGCAAGGAAAAGGGAATTGTGCATCAATTCACTTCTCCTACACGCCTCAGATGAATGGCGTTGCTGAGAGAAAGAACAGAAGCTTGATAGAGACAGCACGGACTATGCTGGCAGACTCGAAACTGCCTATCCAATTCTGGAATGAGGCAGTGGTGAATGCATGTTATACACTGAATCGAGTTTGATAGTCAAGCGCCACGGAAAGACATGTTACGAGCTACTACAAAGACGCAAACCGAATTTGGAGTATCTCGAACCATTTGGCGCGCCGTGCACACTTCTGAAGAAGACTCAAGAAGGTAAATTCAGCGAGAAGGCTGATGAAGGAATCTTTCTAGGATACAACATACCGAACAAGAGGGTTTACAACAACTCAACGGGTCTAGTAGAAGTGTGGTGTAATGTTGACGTTCAGAGATATACCACACCACCTACTGGCAAAGGACCCGCCTACTTTTTCGACTATGATGGATTCTTCAAGTCCTTCAACATCCCTATCTCTCCTTCGGATGATGAGTTAGCTACTCGTATGATGTATGATATCTTGAATACACCATCTCAGGATTCAACATCATCTAGCTCACAGGGAGAATCATCTACTCAGTCAGGGGGAGTAGTCGATGACAGTGACTCCTCCTCTGAAGATGAAGCTGAAGAAGATGACCAGAACAGTCAGGAGGAACAGGTTCCAGTTCCTGAAAGTCCACAAGCATCTAACAGTGATGCACCTTCGACTTCGGAACCTCAAACTCCAACTACCTCAGATGCAGAACCAAATGTTCATAATCTTGGCTCTGAGGTAGCTGTTCCTACTACTCCAGGATCACGCCTAAACGTCTATCATCCCTTAGACAATGTCATTGGGGATGTCAGATCAGGAGTACAAACCCGAAATCAGCTATACTCAGCTGATTACGCCTCGGTTATGGAGAAGGGTTACATTCATGATGGTGCTTATCGGTGTTTTGTCTCGCAGTTTGAGCCAAAATACGTCAGTGATGCACTAAATGATGAGGCGTGGGTGAGTGCCATGCAAGAAGAACTTCTTCAGTTCAAGAAGTTAGGTGTGTGGACTCTGGTAGATAGACCTAAAGGTGCTAAGGTCATTGGCACCAAATGGGTCTTGAAATGCAAGAAGGATGACCAAGGGGTCATTATCAGGAACAAGGCTCGATTGGTGGTTCAGGGATTTCGCCAAGTCGAGGGAATTGACTACAATGAAGTGTTTGCACCCGTGGCAAGGATGGAAGCCATTCGTATCTTCCTTGCCTATGCATCGTACATGAAGATTAAAGTCTACCAATTAGATGTGAAGAGTGCATTCCTTCATGGGGAAATCAGAGAGACAGTCTATGTCAGTCAACCCGAGGGATTTGAAGATCCTTATCATCGGGATAGAGTTTACAAACTCGACAAGGCTTATACGGGCTTCATCAAGCTCCAAGAGCCTGGTATGAGAAACTCTCGACTCATCTTGTGAAACACGGCTTTCGCAGGGGAGTCATTGACTGCACGCTGTTCATCAAAGAAAAAGATGGCGACCTACTGCTCGTACAGATCTATGTCGATGACATAATCTTCGGTTCAAAGAACGAAGAGTTATGCAAAGAGTTTGAAGCAGTTATGAAGAAAGAGTTTGAGATGAGTGCTATGGGGGAGATGAAGTTCTTTCTCGGGTTACAGGTGGATCAGACACCAAATGGGATCTTTCTACATCAGACCAAGTATGTAGGAGACATTCTCAGTCGTTTTGACATGGAGAATGCTTCTGCTGCTGGGACTCCACTTGCTACGAATCATGATATAGCACCTGATGAAAATGGAGATCTAGTGGGCGCCACAATGTACCGAGGAATGATTGGATCCCTCATGTATCTCACTGCCTCAAGACCTGATATCATGTATGCTACATGTTTATGTTCTAGATATCAGGCTAAGCCTAAGGTCAACCATCTGATCGGGGTCAAGAGGATATTTCGTTATCTGAAGGGTACACCCACACTTGGGTTGTGGTATCCTCATGATGATGACTTTGAGCTCACGGCGTATAGTGACTCGGATTACGGGGGCTGCAAGATGAACTACAAGTCTACATCAGCAGGGTGTCAATTCTTTGGGAGAAGATTAGTTACCTGGCAGTGTAAGAAGCAGACATCGGTTGCATTGTCAACCTGTGAAGCCGAATACGTTGCTGCTGCAAGTTGCTGTTCACAAATCATCTGGATTCAACAGCAAATGCGGGATTACGGTTTAAAGTTCTCTTCTACTCCTATTTTTGTTGATAACTCTGCTGCAATTGCAGTAACTAAAAATCCGGTCCAACATCCAAAGACCAAACATATCGGTATTAAATACCATTTCATAAGAGATTGTTTTGAAAAGAACTTAATTGATGTGGTAAAAATTAATACTGATTTTCAACGCGCTGACCTCTATACTAAAGCTTTTGATAAACCACGTTTTCAATATTTGCTAGAGGTCAACGGCGTTAAAAAGAAAAGTGATGTTATTCCTGATGATGATCATGTGTAGTCCGATGTTGTTTAGTTAATTTTCTTTTTTATTTTATTTTATTTGTTTATTTTAGTCTGTTTAAATTAAACTCATGTTATTTTGCTGTTTATTAAAATCCTAAAATAATTAAACCAGTTATGATTTTAGTATTTTAGGGGGAGAATAAGTCAGCAAGTAACATTAAAAAAAAAAAACGAGGGAGAAGGAGTGGATAGCTGATATAAGGTAGATCGTATCTGTGATACCGATTCAAAACCTTTGGAAAATGATAGTACACAGGAACAAATCAAGAGGGACTTTAAAATTTTAATTTAGAAAAGATGCAAAAGATTCAAAGGATAAGTCTGTGTAGTCTAAGCAATATAAAAGGGAAGATGATAGAAAAACTGGCAACTACTAAGGTAACACAACGAGAGTAGACCTAGAGGTTGCTAGACCACAAATGATATGTCGGTAGATTCAACACAATAGATGATTAGACCTGACTGGTGATCTCAAGATCAAACTAAGTTGTTCAACTGACTGTGGGCTTCCATCTTATCACTGGTTAACACAATCAACAATATTCCAATAAGGGGTAATGAGCATGTAAACGCCACAAATGTGTGCGGATGACCATAAATAGAGCAAAGCACGAAAAAAAATGAAAGACAAATGCTATCAAGCTAATGACTTATGTTGTTGGTGCATTTTGTGCAAAATAAAATTGAGCTGCTTAACAAGGAGATAGGTTGTGTGCCTCTCTGCTGTGCGATGGCACTGACCTGAGGATAAGCATAACCTAGATATTCTAGAATTCATTGTTGTTTGCCGCCTCTCTGCTGTGCGATGGCACTGACCTGAGGATTGGCTTCTCTTTGAAAGCTCTAAGAATAGTCTCTTCTTGTAAAAATACTCGTAAAGCTCCTGAGGAATGTTGATTACCATATAAGTGTGGAATCCACAAATGTTAGTTGAAATAATTAAATCTAAAACTATCACCAGTTTGTGTCAAAAGTCTGTGTATGGATTTAAATGGACAAATATATTGACAATCATTATGGCTGCAACTCTTGAAAGTTCAAATCAATGTGGTAATCTAATAGTTCCAGTATGATTTCCTAAAGTTGCTAACGACTCTGGATGAAAACCAAGAATTGAGCATCAAAAGATTTTGATAACAGTCCCAAATGATTTGATTTGCCTGTATGATTCCAAAATTGAATTGGTCCAGGTGTGGTCAATCTGAGTTGAAGCTGCCTATTCCGGAACCAAATCCCGTAGATTTCCATCTTAGGATTTATCTCTCACAAAAAGCCAAAAACAAGTTTTATTTTTATACTTTAGTTTAATCTTCTAATTTATTTAGTCATTTTAGTTTGTTTGTTTGTCGGACTACATCATGAAAATCAGTAAGGGATCAACTCAACTAAAAGGGTCATGTCTGAGATGACCATTTGTGTTTTAAAAGTTTAAAATAGTCACGTCTGAGGTGACAAAGTGTTTAAAAGAGTCACGTCTGAGGTGACTAAATCGTTTAAAAGGATCACGTCTGAGGTGATCAAAAAGTTTCAAGTTAAAATGATCATGTCTGAGATGATCAAAAGCTCATAATGTTAATTTCAAAAGTTAAAAGGGTTATAAATGTAAACTGGTCAAAATGGCAGAAAAATTCATAAGTCTAACCCATTCGCACGATTGGACCATAAGCATGGACCAACCATGCGAATGGGTCCCATTCGCACGACTGGACATAAGATTGAGCCATTCACCCGAATGGCTTGTCAGAATGATCCATTCGACCGAATGAAAGGAGGCGAATGAGTCAGTCGACCGACTGAGACTCAGTCGGTTAACTGAAGGTGCGAATGAAAGGGCACGAATGAGTCAGTCGACCGACTGAACCTCAGTCGGCCAACTGAATGCGACTGACTGGGCCAATCGCACGATTGAGCCTCAGTCGCCCGAATGAACTGAGCGAATGAGGCCAGTCGGCCGATTGAACTCAGCTTCAGTATTTAAAGGGCCACAGTCGATCGCATTTCACTCATCACTCTCAATCGCTCCTAAATCGCACTTCTTCGCGTTACTCTGCCAAAATTTTGCTAGACCGTGCTTTTACATTGATATTGATTCTCTGACGTTCGCTGGTGTTTATACAGGTAGATTGAAGTTAAATCTCACTGAAAACGGAAGAATGGAACCCTAATTTCGCGATGTTCGAATGAACACAAGAAACGAACTGAAAAATGATCTAATAACCTACCTTAACTATGCAAAATGTTAAAATTAAGTTTAATAGGTTATTAGTAACAAGATGGCGAGTCTATTGAACCTGTAACCCATGTTAAATCACTTGTTATGATCAAGATTCAAATCACAGGCGACTGAATAGTGAGACAGGAGACTGGTCGTCCGGATGAACTCCAGTCGCACGATTGAATCTTGCGATTGGGTCAATCGGCCGAATGAACCATGCGAATGAGCTCAGTCGGCCGACTGAACCAATCACAGACTCAGTCAGCAGATTGAACTCTGTCGCATGTCTCATTCACCCGAATGAGCTCAGTCGCATGAAAGGACAACCGACTGACTTCAGTCGCATGATTCATTCGCACGAATGAATCAGAATGTTATTAAACATTACACTTAGAACTGAATTTTGATGTATTATGTACTAATGGTTCTGTGTCCTGTGTTTCAGGAAAATGGCTGATAGATGGTCCATTAATCCAAAGCACAACATATGTGCTCACTTGGATCATACTAATCGGAACGGGGCCGAGTTTACAAGATTATAGCTTTCCTTAGACGGTCTCGGATACATAAGGCCATATCTAAACCTTGCACGCCCTACAGGTCATTACACCATGCATTCTGGGAGAATGCCTCAATTGATCGCTCTCGTGAGCCGTACAGTATACGGAGCTCCATTCTGGGTCATGATATTGAGGTTACAGTTGCTGATATCCAGAGAGTTCTTGAGTTTGGAGATGATACGGATCACCCCACCAGATTACATCCACTGACTGTGAGAGGCTGCTTCCTCAGGATCAAGTACGCTGGGGACATAAACTCAGGTGTGCTCAACAAGAGCAACCTGTGCCCCCAGTACAAGTACTTGGCGCATGTGATCCTGAAGTGTATTGCTTCCAGGAGGGGTGGGTTCGATGACCTATCACACCAGATTCAGAATGCCTACGTGGCACTGGTGCTGAACCACCCTTTCAGCTTTTCGAGTATGATCTTCTCTTATTTGGTGGAGAACCTGGAGGCAAATGGGAAGGAAGGATTTTGTATGTACCCCAGGTTCCTTCAGCTGATCTTCAACGAGAAGCTGCCTCTACTTCCCAAGGAGAGCCATGATGTTGTGGCACTGGAGATTATGGATGACACGACCTTGGGTCGTATGAGGGTGTATAGGGGCAAGCAGGTAAAGCCCCAGGTTAAGAGGTTGATAGGCCATTTGGCCAACGAGAGATATGTGGCGCCGGGGAGATGCAAGTGGCATCATGATGATAGTGATTCAGATGACGAGAGACTACTGCTCCCAGAGCATGATTCCGATGATGACGATAGTGGGGACGCTGGGGATGATATGCCTACTCCACCGAGAGGCACAGTTTCTGATGTTATACCTCCAGTGTCTGCCCCAGCTGGAGACATAGCCGAGTCTGCTGGATTCCATCAGGACTTTGTTCCTGGTGCGGAGGAAGAGGAGTCGGACGAGGAGCCCTTGACACGAACTGTGGGAAGCAAAGTTGTTCCCACAGAGTATGGGCTAAGGGCGGTTGGTGAACGCCCAAGAGACTCAGGAGAGACAGCTACTGATCCGAGTTATGCACCGGAGTCAGCTAGCCGGGTTGTAGGGGGAGCATCCACCTCGACGGGAACGAGGAGGAAAAGGATGGCTCAGCCCCACGGGCAAAAGAAGAAGAAGAGACGTTTGACCTTCGTTACCACCACAGCCACTACCGCTACCACCACCACTACCACTTCCACAGCTACACCTTCCACCACCACAGCCACCACAGCTACTACTACTACCTCCACACCTCCCACCACTGTACAGATGCCATCTACCACCATACCTTTCACTCCCACATCACCTCCACCATTTCACAAACCCATCTTCACTACAGCCACCACCACCACCACTACCCACCAAGCTGGACCCTCAGCCCATCCCTCTCATACTTATGGATCACCTCTACCTCCAATTGGGGTAGAGGAACAGCTGTCTGCGCTCAACAGGATGGTGATGCGCTTATTAGCTGCTGACGAGGAGAAGTCAGCTCAGATCCGCCAGCTTGCTGACCTAACTACTACACAGTCTCACCAGATTGTAGAGCAGGCTCGAGTGATAAAGGAGCAGGCCCAACAGATGGCTGCTCAGAGCCATGAGATACCCCAACTCCAAGCACATAGTTTCACATCTACCAAAAAGATAGAGGAGTTGGAGGAGGCTAAAAGGACTATCATGCTAAAGCTAAAGGGTTCTAAGGCTGAGCCACTGAAGATTAAGGAGGGGGACGGAGATGATGATGATGAAGATGATGATGAGGATCATGAGGATGAGACAGAGGAGGATGAGGGGACTGAAGAAGATAGGACAGAGGAGAAGGATGAAGATGATGAAGCAGAAGGAGGGGATGCAGCTGCATTGGCCTCTGCTCAAGGTCAAGAGAGGAGATCCAAGAACAGACAAGACCAACCAGCTTCCTCCTCTGCTCCATCAAGTGACGAGCCGATGATCTAGGACAAAAGTAAAGATTAGATGTTTATGTATTTAATTACTTTTGTATTTGAATCATGTATTGAAACCTATGTATTCAATGTTTATATTAAGTTTAATGCATTTCTGTTTTGATTAATTAATAATGGTTGATATGTTGAATGTGTTAATCAAACAGATCCAAATTACCAAAGGGATGAGTTTGATGTTGCTCCCCTTCAGCAGGTCAAGACTCAGCTAACAATGATTCTTGATCTGCAAGGGATCGTAAGAAGGTCGGTGAGTTATACCCCTGAAGAAGGGGAAATAATTCACGACTTATCAAACGAGCAACTCGCAGAGATCTTCAAGCTCAATCCAGATGAGATAGTGAAGGATGCTCCGACATGCGATTCGACCAGTGACGAAGAGCTCAACGATGTTGATGAAATCGAGATTGAAGATGTCACTGCAGAGCACTACCCTCAGTATGCTGACAATGAGGGAAATGTGGTCCCCAATCTGGGTGAATCCCTCGTCAGCAATACCTTTGAGGTGTTAGACAAGATGGAGCAAGAGTCAGAGAAAGCAGAGGGAACAGCCCAAGCCTCAAATGATGATGTCGATATCCGAAATGCTGAGTGGGCTGCATGTTTTGAAGAAGTTAGAGCCCAACGAGCTGCACCTAAACAGGATGCCTACACCAAACTCTACCGAGTCAAGAAACATCATAAGGTGTCTGGCAGAATATATCGTGGGCGTATTTTGAGGATCTTAATGTATATGCAGTTAAGAGGGAAAAGGGCATAGAGTACTTCAGATTCCCACATGATCTGAAGACTCTACCAGGTTTTGAGCTCAACCAGCTGGCCAAACTAAAGCTTTTGTATGCTGACCCGAGGAAGATGTCAGGCTGGTTTGAGGCTGCCCTAAGGAAGGAGTACCACACCAGGTGGGTTAACGTCAGACCCCAACAGCCTACAAGGTATATCAGAAGGTCTGAGGTTGATGCCATTACTGGAAAGCCAAAGATAGTGTTGAAGTGGAGTCCTCCACGCACAATGTCAAGAATCCCACTCAGGGAAATGCCACAGGACTTCACTCCATACTTTAAGTGGTGGTACTACGATTGGAGAGCAGTAGAAGCGGTCATAGTCCTAAACAAAGAGGGCCAAATGGATACTATCAGGGTATTCGACCCAATGTGGCTTACCAACTTGTCAGCCAATGATGCCTACACGCTATACAAGTGGCCACTGTTCTATGATACGCAGGATATTGTACAAGCCCTCCAGTTCCAGAATGTCATAAGACTCTGCTTCGCGTTTGAGATTCAAGCGGGAGTCACAAAAGAGGACAAGTACAAGAAATATGAAGAGGTGATGCAGAAAACAAGACATTAGAGAGATCTAGGTCCAAGGGGGAGTTTGTTGATACATGTATGTCCCTAGATCAGGATTTGAATGTAATAGATCTTGCTTGTCTGATTATAATGTAATGTTTGAAATGATTAATGAAATGATATTGATTGTTTGTTATTTATAATATTTAATATTTCATTAATGAGTCGATGATGAATTGGTTAATTAGGTTTGTGATTGTTTGAATGGTTACACATAATGTTATATCAATTAATACATTCAAACTTAACATAATGAAGTTCTCATGCGAATGGCCCATGCGAATGGACCACACGCATGAATAACTTCATACGATTGACTCAGTTGCACGACCGAACCATGAGACTGGATCAGTCGTATGATTGACACATAAGATTGGCTCAGTCGCACGACTGAACACTCAGTCGTGCGGATGAATCAACTGCATGGTTCAATCGCACGACTGAACCATACTTATGGTCCAGTCGCACGAGTGAACAATACTAACCTATAAATACAACCCAATTCGTGGAAAAACGAAAGCATTCATTCTATTTCGACTCCAGACGTACAAGAAGCCTCCCAATTCGTTCTCCAAGTTCATAGAACACATTAGATCGATTCCCAATCGATTTCTAACGTTAGATTCAATACTTTATTGATTCTTCGTGTGTTCTCACTGATTGGATCGCCAATCAAATAGGATTCCGCACTATTTGATCTGGTTTACACGCTAATCACTCGATATTTCGTTCAAATACCAGGTCCTAACATATATACTTGTAATCAAGTCGAGGTTTGGTTGTAACGATATGTGTTCTATAACCTTACTAACTTATGACCTATGACATGAATTGCTACTTGTAACTTTATCATATTATGTATGAAAACCTTGGAAACTCGCCAACTATTTATAGTTGACCTTTATTTTTATCATGTTTCAGGAAATCCCCAAGTTTAAAGTGGACTTTTGAAGCTTGCAATAAAACTAGGACTTGGACCTAGTTAAATAAATAAAATGTTATGTTATGTTTTGAGTTATGTTAGAACTTATTTCTTTTTTGAGACTCATGGTTGTATTTCATTTTAAGACTTATGATAATAATATTTACAATTTATATATAGCGTTATGTGGCTGTGAACAATCTTAACCCTCACACCTTGACGTTTCCGCCGTCAAGGTTGGGGTGTGACAGATTGGTATCAGAGCCCATAACTATAGGGATTTAGGTTATTAGAAATGGTGACCTAGACTATAGCTTATGCATGAACCTCATAGAATAATATTTATATTCTTGGAAATATATATATTGTTACATGCTACATAATGCTATACCTTACTTATGTGTAACTTGATGCCTTAGCATAGGTTTGCCTTGTAATTGTTTAAACTTTGTTACTCGTCTCCCTAAACTTACCTTTGACACTTTGACTCTCCCCGACAAATGAAACTTCTTAATCTTATTTTCGACGACACGTGGAATTGTATACTTATGCTTATGACTTGGATCCTTAGACTTATGTCTAATCTATGTAAAATCTCATCAAGGTTTTGATTTCATGAACCTAAGAAATTTATGTGACACATAGACGCCTGTATTTTGGATTTCCTGGCAAAAGGCCCTCGGGCTAAGGCAAGCATATCGCATAAATCCTACGGGACTAGTTATGCTTACCTGGGGATTTCTGGGATGAGTGATAAACTATGGTCAACATACACAAATTTCTAAGGCGAGTGGGTCAACTTACCTTGACGTGTCAATGTTTCCAAATGGTAATGCGTTACCAAACGGAACCATTCCATGTGCCTTAAAACTTTTGCCTTATCCTTGTTGAACTATAATCCTTGTTATTCCAATTCTCGTATCTAACTCATTTTGTATATTCTAGCATGTCTCGTCATCATGGAAAGCGTGGAAGTTCCGATCGTAAGCTAGCCGCCATGATTGCTCGACAAATAGCTGTTGTCATCCCGACCATGGTTGCTGAACTTAATAGCACCTTAATGACCAACGCTAGCAACAATGAAAATGGTCATGGAGAGAATAGCAACAACCAAAACGGGAACAATCAACACGGGAACAATCAAACTTGCACTTTCAAGCACTTTAGCTCTTGCAAGCCCACTAGTTTTAGTGGCAAGGAAGGAGCCACTGGTCTTCCTGAGTGGTTCGAGAGCATGGAGAATACTTTTGTTAATTGTGAGTGTCCCGAGACACTCAAGGTTCGTTATGCCACTAGTATGCTCCAACAAAGGGCACTTACCTGGTGGAATAGCGAGAAGAGAAACCGTGGTCCTGAAGCGGTGTTAGCACTTACTTGGGAAGAGTTCAAGAACATCGCTATCGCGAAGTTCTGCCCGAGAAGCGAACTGCAAAACTTGGAGGAGGAATTTTGGAACTTGAAGCAAAACGATGGTGATCATTTGGCCTACTCAACTAGGCATCATGAGTTGAGTATATTGCTGCCTCACATGGTCGACACTGTCCCCCGCAACATCGAGAAGTTCATTAAGGGTGTACCACCCCAAATTCAAGATGCTGTGGTGGGTAGCCGACCCACAACCTTGGAAGAAGCCATTACTATCACCGCTCAACTCACCGAGAACCATATATGAGCGGGCACCATGTCTGTGAAGGGTGCAAAGAAGGTAGAGAAGACGGCTACCGAGGCTGTTAAGGAGACCAAAGCTGAACCGTCTTACAACAACAACAACAACAAGAAGCGCAAGTTCACACCGGCACGCAACTATGCCGTGGCTACACCCAAACAACCCCAAAGACAACTTGTACCTGCGTCTGCACCTGTGGCACAAGTGCCTGGGGCTAGGGCTTATGCTGGTCCTCAGCCTATGTGCAACATGTGTAGGTATCATCATCCGGGGAATCAACCATGCCGCATCTGCACCTTATGCGGTAAATATGGTCATTTGGTGGCGACTTGCCACCGTGCACCTAACAATGCTGCTGTGGTCACAAACCGTGTTTGCTACAACTGTGGGGAACCTGGTCATTTCCGCCCACAATGCCCTCGTCTTGTGGGTAATGTGCCACAAGCCCGAGGACGTGCTCTCAACATCAACGCAAATCAAGCACAAGCAAACAACGATGTGGTGAATGGTATGTTAACTTACCTTTAACTTTTGTGACCTAATTCTTTTCATGTGTTACCTGCGTCGTTAAATACCTTTAAAATTGAACAGGTATGTTCCTTATTAATAAAACTTATGCCTATGTCCTATTTGATTCTGGAGCCGATAAGAGTTTTGTTTCGTTAGAGTTTGAACCCATACTTGCTAAGCCACATACGAAACTAGAAAGACCTCTTACTGTTGAAGTTGCCGATGGAGAACCGATCACCGTTGACGTCATTATTCATGATTGCACCTTAAGTCTTGACACGCATGATTTTCTTATTGATCTTATCCCTATGAAACTTGGAAGCTTCGACGTCATCATTGGTATGGATTGGTTAGCCAAACACCATGCCGAGATCATTTGTTTTGAGAAGTGCATTCGTATACCGTTACCCTCTGGAGATACGTTGAAAGTGTTTGGTGAAAAATCTTCCAAAGGACTTAAACTCATGTCTTGCACTCAAGCCCGAAAGTGCTTAAGCAAGAAGTATATGGCCTTCTTGGCTTACGTGGTCAACACGAAAGTCAAAGGGAAAGAACTTAAGGATGTCCCTATCGTACGAGACTTTCCTGAAGTATTTCCCGACGACCTTAGTGGTTTACCTCCCGTGCGTGAAGTCGAGTTTAAAATTGACTTGATACCGGGAGCAAACCCCGTGGCTAAGTCACCATATCGGCTTGCACCATCGGAAATGCAAGAACTCTCTAGTCAACTTCAAGAGCTATCCGAGAAGGGCTTCATCCGTCCTAGTTCTTCGCCTTGGGGTGCACCTGTTCTTTTCGTGAAGAAGAAAGATGGATCGTTTCGTATGTGCATCGATTATCGTGAGCTTAACAAGCTTACCATCAAGAACCGTTATCCTCTTCCTCGTATCGATGATTTGTTTGACCAACTTCAAGGAGCTGCTATTTTCTCGAAGATCGATTTACGTTCTGGCTATCATCAATTGCGAGTCCATGATGATGATATCCCAAAGACCGCTTTCCGTACTCGTTATGGGCACTATGAGTTTATGGTGATGCCTTTTGGCATAACCAATGCTCCTGCTGTCTTCATGGATCTCATGAACCGAGTATGCAAGCCTTATCTAGACAAGTTTGTGATCGTCTTCATTGATGACATACTTATCTATTCCAAGTCCAACACCGATCATGAACTGCATTTGAGATTGGTTCTTGGATTGTTGAAGAAAGAGCAATTGTACGCGAAGTTCTCGAAGTGTGATTTCTGGCTCGAGGAAGTTCAATTTCTAGGACACGTGGTGAATAGCCAAGGAATTCACGTTGATCCAGCAAAGGTGGAAGCTGTGAAAAATTGGTGTGTTCCTACAACTCCTACCGAAGTTCGTTCTTTTCTTGGTCTTGCTGGTTATTATCGGCGATTCATTGCCAACTTCTCGAGGATCGCGAAACCGCTCACTACTTTGACACAAAAGAATAAACCATTCGAGTGGGGTTCCGAGCAAGAAGAAGCTTTTGAAGCGTTAAAGCATAAGTTGTGCAATGCTCCTATCTTGACCCTACCCGATGGAAACTACGATTTCACCGTGTATTGTGATGCATCTAAACAAGGCCTTGGTTGTGTTCTCATGCAACGAGGGAAGGTCATAGCTTATGCATCGAGACAATTGAAGGTTCACGAGGTGAATTACACAACACACGATCTTGAGCTTGGTGCTGTTGTCTTTGCTTTGAAGATTTGGAGGCATTACGTATGGTACGCAATGTATAGTCTACACCGATCACAAAAGCCTTCAACACGTTTTCAATCAAAAAGATCTCAACATGAGACAACGTCGTTGGGTGGAGTTGATTAGTGATTACGATTGTGACATTCGTTACCATCCTGGTAAAGCAAATGTTGTAGCCGATGCACTAAGCCGAAAGATTCACAACAAGATGATCTCATTCCAAGAAATTCGCGATCGACGTCAATGGTTTGACACTTTGGGTGAGTTCGATACTGAGATCTGACTAGATGTCAACGAGACTACCGTACTGCTACAAAACCTGAGAATAGATAGTGACATCGAGTCTAGTATCTTGGAGGCTCAACAAATGGTACAAAGAGAAGGAAGAATGAAGGATGAATTGGAGCATAATCTTCTAACCCAATTGGAAACGAAACCTAATGGATTGATGTATTTCGCAAATCGAATTTGGGTTCCAAATCGCGATAACCTCCGTACCTTTATTATGACGAAGCTCATCAAACTCGTTATTCTATTCATCCTGGTTCCGATTAGATGTACATGGACCTACGTGGTCAATATTGGTGGCCTGGAATGAAGAAAGACATAGCGACTTATGTAGCTAAGTGCCTCACATGTACGAAGGTTAAAGCCGAACATCAACGTCCAAGTGGGTTACTTGAGCAACCCGAGATCCCTATGTGGAAGTAGGAACACATATCCATGGACTTCATAACTAAGCTACCCTGAACCTCCCGAGGACATGATAGCATATGGGTGATTGTTGACCGATTGACCAAGTCGGCACATTTTATACCCATACGTGACACTTACAAGACATCAAAGTTAGCTCGTATATACGTTGATGAGATTGTAAGTCGTCATGGGGTACCTCTGCACATCATATCCGACCGAGATGCTTGTTTCACTTCACACTTTTGGTCGTCTATGCAAGAACTCTTGGGGTACTCAATTGGACCTAAGCACGACTTATCATCCTCAAACTGATGGTCAAACCGAGCGAACGATCCAAACTTTGGAGGATTTGCTACGCCTGTGTGTTCTTGACTTTGGTGGTGATTGGGATACGCATCTACCGCTCGCGGAATTTTCGTAGAACAATAGTTATCACTCGAGTATCAAGATGGCACCGTTTGAAGCACTTTACGGTCGTAAATGTCGTTCACCGATCTGTTGGACCGACATTGGTGAAAACTTCATCACTGGTCCTGAACTTATACAAGAGACGACCGATAAAGTTTCTATCATTCGCAAGAACCTTGAAGTGGCGAGAAGTCGTCAAAAGAGCTATGCTGACAAGCGACGTAAGCCATTGGAATTCCAAGTTGGGGAGATGGTTCTTCTTAAGGTTTCGCCGTGGAAAGGTGTGGTTCGCTTTGTAAAGAAGGGCAAACTGGCTCCAAGATTTGTAGGGCCTTTCAAAATCCTAAAAAGGATTGGGAAAGTGGCTTATAAACTGGAGTTACCTTCCGACCTTAGTGGAGTTCACCCTGTATTTCACGTCTCAAATTTGAGGAAGTGCTTGGCTGACGAAAGTCTGCATGTTCCGTTGGAAGACATCCAGATTGACGAGTCATTGCATTTTGTCGAGAAACCTGTTGAAATCATGGATCGCATAATGAAGAAGACTAGAACCACAACAACCCCAATCGTCAAGGTTCGTTGGGAAAATAAACGTGGCGCTGAATTTACTTGGGAATGTGAGGAGCACATGAAGAAGAGATACCCGTTCTTATTTGTATAGTTTCTTTTCTTTTAATTTCGGGATGAAATTCTTCTAAGTTGGGGAGACTGTAACATCTCGTATTTTTGTTAATTAAAAGTTAACTTCGTTTATTCTTAAAAAGAGTCATGGTTGTAAATTTTGGAATTTGTGGGTGATTTATGTTTATTTTTCTCTTAGTTGTTATTAGTATGTAACGTATGAAAGTCAACAATTATGACAATAATAATAATAACAATACTAATAAGTTATAATAAAGAATAATAATATAACTAATAACGGTAATACTAATAATGATAACAATGTTAACAAGAATAATTGTAATTATTATTATAGCAACAATAATAATCAAGCTTATGTCAATAATAATGATGATAACATTAATAATAAGATTATGTATAACAATAATCTATGAGGGTTATTAAAACTTACTAATGTTTAAAACATAAAATTTAATTGAGTTTGGGGGTTTAATTGCAAAATTAGAAACTTTCATTAATAGGTTTATACATAAAATGATAAATAATAAACTAGAGGGACCATTTGTGTAACTATTTAAAACCCAACCCCCCTTTCCCTTCCTTCCCCCGATTTTCCGGTGAACACGCCGGCCGGACTCCGGCCAAGTCCGGTGACCCCCAAACGCCCAATTTAAACGTTTTCAAACCATGCCAAATGTTCCTAGACTCGAATCGAACACATTTAACTACTTAAATTGTGTTTAAAACCGGTTACAAGCCTTCTCAATTCGAAGTAACCGAAAACTTTAAGTTCGTACCCGGTCAAGCATTAAATCACAATAATAATTGAATTAATTTAACATGAACCATCTCTTATCTATCTCTAATCGATTACAACGTTCAATTCCACCTAAAACAAGCCCAAACATCAACTTTGATTACCCATCCTCATCGCACCTGCAACTTAATCGAACACCACTCTCTGGAGTTCAAAAATCGCAATTGATTGAGGGCTTCTCATCAACACCTCTCGTGGAAGCTTTCTGTAAAATTAATTTGAATATCATCACCTTTTACATATCAAACCAGTCCAAGTTTGGTCGCGGCTATTCTTATCACCATCTTCATCGAATCCAAACTCAAACACGTAAGTTTCCCATATAATTATAATCGGTTTGACATGAGGAAGAAAAGCCCTAAACTTAATTTGATTAAAGTTATCGAATTGATCCTCAATTTGGTGTGGATCAAATTAGGGTTCATAGGGAAATTGGGGAATTCTTTTGTTTATGCTCCTAAACCTTCGAAACCAAATTATGTCGCGGCCGAGGCCTTTGGTTCAACGGTTAGAGTGTTGCTGCTTTAAACATGAGGTCCCGGGTTCGAACCCGGGGACCCTCATGTATTTTTTTAAGGCTTTTAGCCTAAAAACTTATTTTGGAAAAAATTTTTAAAAATATAAAAAAATGTCTTTATAAACTCTAAATAATTTTGTGGCCACCGAATAAATTTCTTAAATTATTTAATTAACTATCATCTATTTAAGTATGTATTTAAGTTTAAAAAAAATGTAAATAATTAGCTAAATTTTAATAGAATAATTCTTTAAAAAAATAAATAAATAAAAAAATTAAGGTTATTCTTGGTTTAATAATATGAAATTCAAATAATATATATTTAGATAGACTTAACATATTGTTTAAACTTGCTAAATTAATTACTTAAAATGATATATTTAAATTATTTTCCTATATAAAGAAAAGAGACTTTAAATATTGATGTAATTCACTAAATCCTTATTTATTTAAATAAACATATATCATTGTGTGAAATGAGGTTTATTTCAAACGTTTCCTTTAAATTATTGTTTAGAACGTGCTTATCTTATTTAGCTATGAAACTTTATTTTTATATTAATCTTATAAAATTTTATAAATGTTATTTTTATTCCATATTTTATACAAAATATGATCAAATCATTTCTACAAAAAAAAAAAATATAATTTGTTGACAAACCCCAAATACCCAATCCTTATTGAAACCCTAGTTTTCGTTATATCGTTAACCATATTATTGACCCAAATCTTATAATATATATATAGGTGCCTTGTGACGTTCATCTTGGAACGACGTTTATTATTATTCTTATTAATCTTCATAATATACTTATTGATCAAGTAAGTTTCCTTGCTCCTTTTTATCTTTTCACACTATTTTGGGGTGAAACATGATTGCTTATACATGATACACTTATACACATTTGAGACTTGTAAATCACATGCAATTCATCTTTATATTTTGTCATGGTTGTTTGTGTTTTGTAAGTGATTATATGAGATACATAGTTTGTTTACAATCATTAACTATTGCTAGCCTGGCGACGTCTTAGATCTTTGGGCCTGACAAGCCTATTTGGTGCTAAAGCCGAGCTATTGCCGGCTCCTGATGACGTATGCTTGTTCATCATGGGAACCAAATACACTTAGTCAATCTTATATACTTGTAATCAAGTCGAGGTTTGGTTGTAACGATATGTGTTCTATAACCTTACTAACTTATAACCTATAACATGAATTGCTACTTGTAACTTTATCATATTATGTATGAAAACCTTGGAAACTCACCAACTATTTATAGTTGACCTTTATTTTTATCATGTTTCAAGAAATCCCCAAGTTTAAAGTGGACTTTTGAAGCTTGCAATAAAACTAGGACTTGGACCTAGTTAAATAAATAAAATGTTATGTTATGTTTTGAGTTATGTTAGAACTTATTTCTTGTTTGAGACTCATGGTTGTATTTCATTTTAAGACTTATGATAATAATATTTACAATTTAAATATAACGTTATGTGGCTGTGAACAATCTTAACCCTCACACCTCGACGTTTCCGCCGTCAAGGTTGGGGTGTGACATATGTCCCCTTATGAGTTAGCCAAGGTCGCACGCTATAATACACACACAGTTGAGCTAACAACTCTCAATGAGTCGTGAACCTCCTTTTTCTTTCGCAAGCCATCCTTACTCTCATTTGTTCGTTAATGCTTGCATTCATTCATTACGTTTCTTTTTTCATTATCTTCCACTTTACGTTACATAATACTTTAATTACATTCATTGACGTTCAACGCAAATCACGGGAAGACAATCATACATAATAATTAGGAACATAACAACATACAACATCAATCACACAAGGCAACATTGCACACCCATAACATACATCATGCATAACTTACAACATCATACAATTACATAACATCAAACATCACACGAATCACGCGCCTTGCATCATACATAGCCATACGGCATCACACATCAGCATGCATCACAACTCGCTTGCTTGCCCATCATAGGTCGTATTAACCCTATTATAAGTCTAAGCCAGTCTAGTTTAATAATCCCGAACTTCCTCTCCTCCTTTCTTTCTAATGAACCATTCATAACCATAAATCATCTTACATCATCCATGCCCATCACATCAACTACAACCCCAATGGTCCGAGCCTACGTCTACACTTCCCAAAAATCAGACAATACTAAGGTCATTCGGGCATATGACCCTATTCGATCGCATGGGCTCTCATGCGTATGAGAACACTCAGGCGAATGGACCTCCAGTCGCATAGCCTCCAATCGCATGCTTCCCATGCGAATGAAGCTCAGTCGCATGACATCTGGGCGTATGGACCCCAGTCGCATAACCTTCATGCGAATGGCCCTCAGTCGCACACCTTTCGTGCGTATGGACCTCAATCGCACGACTCACAGGCGTATGGACTCCAGTCGTATGACCTTCAGTCGCATGACCCTCATTCGCATTTCCTCTAGTCGCATGACCCTCATTCGCATTTCCTCCAGTCGCATGACCCTCATTCGCATTTCCTCCAGTCGCATAGCCCTCATACGTATGACCCTCAGTCGCAGTACTCATATACGAATGAACCTCAGTCGCACTCCTTTCATGCGTATGGACCCAGTCGCATGCCATTCGGTCGCATGGGCCTCCAGTCGCATAGCCCTAGCTGTGCGCAGAATGCAGTTCATCCCGAACTGCAGCGGGAGTTTTTGGCCTCCAACCTCTTCCAAACCTCTTCTAAGCTCAAATCAACCATTCTAAACCTTAGGGAAGCATACCACGACATCATTCAAACATAACCAAGCCCGAAATCAAGCCCCAAACGAATCATACACATACATATACATACATAAACGGGTTTACACCCAAAAACTCGAAAAAAGGTTTTCATATGTGTTCCAGCCCCAAAATCATTCAAAAACATGTAAAAGAGGGGTCCTGGAATTCACACAAACGATCCCGTCGAGTAGAGCTTCGATTTGACCCGCTACACGACGATTTTCACGCTTGAATCCACACGAACCAAGCTTTCCTCCTCTTTTCTCCTTCTCGCTCTTCTCTCTTTGGCTGAAAATGGCAAGAATGAGGTGCTTTCCCCCTTTTATACTCCCATTCATCGAAGTTTCTCTCGTTGGCGAGTTTGGTCCCTCGACTTTGGACTTTATTTCTTTTTCTTCTACTTTCGTCGGCTTCAAAGAAAATTTCCGAGTGTTACAAGTCCACCCCCCTTATATAGGTTTCGTCCCCGAAACCTGTTATTCCTTAAACCATTGTGGGCAATACTATCTCATCTCTTTTCCAGTCTCCTACCTGGATTTCCACTGGTCTACGTTGTTTATCCACACACGACTTCCTGTCTATCTCTGGCTACCTTCATCAATGCTTTGATCCTTTCGAGCTTCTCAGTCGTAGCCTCGATCACCTTAAACTGTCACCGTGACCCCTTTAGGCGCTGCCAACCGTATCATTTTCCTGCGACACACAACGTTCGCTCCGTAGTCTGCCAAACAACCCACTCCTAGGACTACATCGAAGGACGTATCTACATTCTTACTACTAACAAGCGATTTAGCATAGAAAGCAGCAGGAATAAAACTTTTACTAGCGCCAGCATCGAATAACACAAAGGCTAAGGATTTATTTACTAGGAACATACCTGACACAACATCAGGGTCCGTCCTAGCTTCCTCTGATCTTCTTCACTCCCGAACCTTCCGCCCTCGGCTTCTTACAGTTCCTGCTCATGTGGCCAATTTTCCACAATTATAACATCTCACAGTCCCACATTCTCTAGGCACATGACCAGGCTTCCCACACTTGAAGCAAGTGTTTGGTCCCCTTTTGCATTCTCCCGAATGCTCCATCCCGCATTAACCGCATCTGTTCGACTTGGCACCGGGTGTGACCACACGACGGTCATTCCCCCGTGCGTGTTTATTATTCGTCGGGACACCTCGCGCAGTTCTCTTCCCCCTCTAGTTCTGGTCTCCATCACCTTTCTTGCTGTTTTCAGCCACCACCACTACAGTTCTTTCATCGTACATCCTTCCTGCCAAATCAACTGCCGACCTAAACGTGCTTGGTCGGGCAACGGTCATGTGCCTACGGATATCCGCCGGCAAGCCCTGAATATACCTCTTGATCTTTCGCGAAAGAGGTGTCACCTGATCCGGCACCAGCCGTGCCATTTCGTTAAATTTGGTGGTCTACTGCTGATGCGTCATTGTTCCCGCCTCCAGCTGCAGGAACTCTCTTTCAACTTTATCCATCTCATGGTGAGGACAAAACTCCTCAATCACCAGCTTTTTCAACTCTGACCATCTCATCCTTCCGATAGCCCTACTTCCCTCAACTTGGACTATATTGTCCCACCAGCACAAAGCTGAGTCCACGAAAGAGTGGGTAGCAAATTTTACCTTCTGATCTTCTCGGCACTCGCTGATATTTAAAACGGCTTCCATTTCCCTCACCCATCGGTGAGCAGCAGCAACAGTGCCATTGCCATCAAAACTAGGGGGCTTGCATCATTGAAACGCCCCATAATTACAGCCTCGTGCCGCCTCCGACGCAGGCTCTTCTTCCTCCTCTTCTTCATCATCAGAGAGAACCGTTTCAGGCTCCGGTTGCCCCCGTCCTCTCGAGGACCTGTTCCTCTCTTTCTTCTCTCCTTCCTTTACAGCCTTAATCACTCGGTCACCACAGACGGTAGGATCGTCTGTATGACCTAATGCACTTCCTCCACGACCGCCTCTCTCATAGACGCCCTCATATTAGCACTCTCATCACCGCCCTCCGGATGAGGGGTCTCGGGTTCCTCATGAACCACTTCTTCGGCCCTAGGCCTTCCTCTTATGACCCGTGGTTCAGCACCACGTCCACCACCACCTCCACCACGAGAAGCTTTCGAAGATCTTCCATCGGCCATTCTCTAAACACACTGAAAGATTCAAACACTAACACGGTCATTCAAGGAACAGCTCAGTTTATGTCAAGTATAGTAAGTCCCTAATTATAGTGGCCAGTTGTGATTAGCCACTTACTTTACTCTTCATACCCAAAGCATTACCTGTCCTGACTACATCAGTATCTAAATCTACCAGAAACACATAAAACATATAACATGTGCACATAATACCAGTTAAAATTACGAAAATAACTGAAGGCACGTAGCTACTCAGATTGGCATCCCATTCCCTTTCTGTCCCATTCTCAGTTTAAGTTAAGGTTTATTTTGAAAATTTACCAATTTCACTTAAACTTTGGCTCTGATACCAACTTGTAAGGCCCCGTTCCCGGGACGCTTACAGTTGGATCCCCATCGCACATAAAACATACATATTTATCATCCTTCATAAAAACGTTGCAGCGGAAACATTTAAACCAACATTCCTTTTCAAAATAAAGGTTTTTTTGCGAAATATTACATCGTTATCAAATTACAAAATACATGTTGTATTTCATTACAAAAGCATTATAACATTGGATGCCATCCATAATAAGCTGAGTAGCCGCCCCGTGCCATCCTCAGCAACATACCTGCCAACTGGAAACACATCAAAGTCAACGTTGCTGAGTGAGTCTAGTTTAAAATTAAACATACTTTACTTCCTTTAGAAAACCATTCGTTAACTTCGTACGCGATCACACAACATACATACATACATACAGATAATATAATTATTATCTTCCATTACATTCGTTACATTCTTCCATTCATTAATCATCGCACGGTACATTATCATTCGCTTCATTCGTTGTCACACCCCAACCTTGACGGCGGAAACGTCGAGGTGTGAGGGTTAAGATTGTTCACAGCCACATAACGCTATATTTAAATTCAAATATATTAAACATAAGTCTTTAAATGTAATACAACCATAAGTCACCATAAAGAAATAAGTTCAACATAACACAAACATAACATAATGTTTTATTTAATTAACTAGGTCCAAGTCCTAGTTTTATTGCAAGCTTCAAATGTCCACCTTAAACTTGGGGATTTCCTGAAACATGATGAAAATAACGAGTCAACTAAAAATAGTTGGTGAGTTTCCAAGTTTTCATACATAATAAGATTACAAGTAGCAATTCATGTCATGGATTATAAGCTAGTAAGGTTATAGAACACATATCGTTACAACCAAACCTCGACTTGATTACAAGTATATAAGATTGGCTAAGTGTATTTGGTTCCCTAGTGCACAAGCGTACGGCCCCTAGGAGTCGGCAATACCTCGACTTTAGCACCAAATAGGCTTGTCAGGCCCAAAGATCTAAGACGTCGCCAGGCTAGCAATAGTTAATGATTGTAAACAAATAATGTATCTCATATAAACACTCACAAAACACAAATAACCATGACCAAAAATAAGTAGAATTGCATGTGCATTACAAGTCTCAAAAGTTTAAACGTGTATGAAATATAAGCATCATGTTTCACCCCAAATATGTGTGAAATTATAAAAAGGGGACAAGGAAAACTCACATGGCAATAAATATATAATGGCGATTAATAAGAATAATAACAAGCGTCGCTCCAAGATGTATCGTCACAAGACACCTAAATATGTATATATTTACAAGATTAAAGCTTTACAATAATTTAACAAGGACTAAGAAAATCCACTTTGACGTTTGGGGTTTTGTTAATTATTATTGTTAAATAAGAACTCAATATTATCGTGGGAACGATTTTATTTATAATTTATATATATATAAATATATGAATTAAGAATATCTTTTATAATAATTTGGTGATGTTTATAAAGTTTAGATAATTTTATAATTAAATAAGAATGAAAACAATTTAGACAATAATTTAAAGGCAATGTTTGAAATAATAGTTCGTATAAATTAACCACTATTTAAAGTCTAAATTTTTATAAAAAAAATATGCTAGCTATAATATTAACTTTAGGATATTAAATAAAAACTATAAAGGTATTTTTATAAATAAATAACAGAAAAAGAAAAAATGATTAAATAGTTTCAAAAGGAACAAAGTTTATGAAAATGATTTTTCATACTTTTTAGAAATTTTTAATATTAAGTTTGAAGGCCAAAGAGGCCTAAAAAAAATACATGAGGTTCCCCGGATTCGAACCGGGGACCTCCTGTCCATAAGTCATGTGTTTTACCAGTGAACCAAAGGCTTCCAGCCGCGATAAGAACCCGTTTCTAAAACTTAAAACAACCAACAACTTTAAACCCCCAATTCTACATAAACCCTAGATTAATCTAATCCCAAATCGAACAACAAATCGAATTCGTTTATTGAAATTGACATGGGGCTTTGATTCCCCATGTAATTTCGAACATATGGTGATGATTAATTACCCGGTTTGAAGTTGAGTCGAAGATGAACAAGATGGATGAAGGTCGCGACACACGTTCGATTCGTTCGATGCTCAAACGATGATGTTAAACAAATTGATTGCACAGAAAGTTTCCAATAACCTAGTTGTACAAAAGCCCTTTGTCAATTTCAAGAATTGAAGTTCAGAGGATGATGTTCGAGTAGAAGATAGGTCGGTTTGATGCGAGAGAATGGTTCGGATTGTTTGAGAATGATTCTGATGAAATTACGTTTGTTAAGAGTTTTAGGAATAGTTAACGTTCGATTTGGTTACAATTAATTTGATTATTATGGTGCTTTGATGGTCGAACGGCTTGAACTTGATGGCCGACGGTTACACAGCCCAATCGACCCACATAATCGTCTTTAAACTCACAATTAATGGGTGATTAAGGTTCGAATTCGGTTCTAGAAGGTTGGAAAACGGTTTGGGGATCAAGAAACGATCGTTTTTTGATGTTTAAACGGTGGCCGGAGCCCGGCCGGAGTTTGGCCGGCGCTCTCGCCGGAAAAACGGGGTTAAGGGGGGAAAGGGAGGTTTGTTTTTTGATTAATTACAGAAATGGTCCCCCAAGTTTATTATTTATCATTTTATGCATAAACCACCTATTTTAAGTTTGTAAAATGACACAATGACCCCCTAAGCTTTAATATAACTTGTTAAGTGTTAATTGTTCAAGAATCCTTATTATAATTATTATTATTATTATTATTATTATTATTATTATTATTATTATGATTATTATTATTATTATTATTATTATTATTATTATTATTATTATTATTATTATTATTATTATTATTATTGTTATTATTATTATTATTTTTATTATTATTATTATTATTATTATTATGGTTGATAATATTATTATTATCATTATCATTTTTATGATTATTAATACGATTAACATTGTTAATATTATTATTGTTATAATCATTATTATTTCATTAACTTATAAACTTAAAATTAAACAAGAAGTCATAAAAAAGTCCACCACGTTTCATAATTAGCATAAATAACCATATAAAAATTAACACGGTTAACTTTTAATTAACAGAGAAATATGGGATGTTACAGTCTCCCCAACTTAAAAGAATTTCGTCCCGAAATTAAAAGAAATGAAACTATGCAAATAAGGACGGGTATTTCTTCTTCATATGCTCCTCACGTTCCCAAGTAAATTCGGCGCCTCGTTTATTCTCCCAACGAACCTTGACGATTGGGGTTGTTGTGGTTCTAGTCTTCTTCATAATGCGATCCATGATTTCAACAGGTTTCTCAACAAAATGTAATGACTCGTCAATCTGAATGTCTTCCAACGGAACATACAGACTTTCGTCGGCCAAACACTTTCTCAAATTTGAGACATGGAACACAGGATGTACTCCACTAAGGTCGGAAGGTAGTTCCAGTTTATAAGCCACTTTCCCAATCCTTTTCAGGATTTTGAAAGGTCCTACAAATCTTGGAGCCAGTTTGCCCTTCTTTCCAAAGCGAACCACACCTTTCCACGGTGAAACCTTAAGAAGAACCATCTCCCCAACTTGGAACTCCAATGGCTTACGTCGCTTGTCAGCATAGCTCTTTTGTCGACTTCTCGCCACTTCAAGGTTCTTGCGAATGATAGAAACTTTATCGGTCGTCTCTTGTATAAGTTCAGGACCAGTGATGAAGTTTTCACCAATGTCGGTCCAACAGATCGGTGAACGACATTTTCGACCATAAAGTGCTTCGAACGGTGCCATCTTGATACTCGAGTGGTAACTATTGTTATACGAAAATTCCGCGAGCGGTAGATGCGTATCCCAATCGCCACCAAAGTCAAGAACACAAAGGCGTAGCAAATCCTCCAAGGTTTGGATCGTTCGCTCGGTTTGACCATCAGTTTGAGGATGGTAAGCCGTGCTTAGATCTAGTTGTGTTCCCAAGAGTTCTTGCATAGACGACCAAAAATGTGAAGTGAAGCGAGCATCTCGGTCGGATATGATGTGCAGAGGTACCCCATGACGACTTACAATCTCATCAACGTATATACGAGCTAACCTTGATGTTTTGTAAGTGTCACGTATAGGTATAAAATGCGCCGACTTGGTCAATCGGTCAACGATTACCCATATGCTGTCATGTCCTCGAGAGGTTCGGGGTAGCTTTGTTATGAAGTCCATGGATATGTGTTCCCACTTCCACATTGGAATCTCGGGTTGCTCAAGTAATCCACTTGGACGTTGATGTTCAGCTTTAACCTTCGTACACGTGAGACACTTAGCTACATAAGTCGCTATGTCTTTCTTCATTCCAGGCCACCAATATTGACCACGTAGGTCCATATACATCTTATCGGAGCCAGGATGAATAGAATAACGACTTTGATGAGCTTCGTTCATGATGAAGGTACGGAGGTTATCGCGATTTGGAATCCAAATTCGATTGGCGAAGTACATCAACCCATTGGGTTTCGTTTCCAATCGGGTTAGAAGATTATGCTCCAACTCATCCTTCATTCTTCCTTCTCGTTGTACCATTTGTTGAGCCTCCAGGATACTAGACTCGATGTCACTATCTATCCTCAGGTTTTGTAGCAATACGGTGGTCTCGTTGACATCAAGTCGGATCTCAGTATCAAACTCTCCCAAAGTATCAAACCATTGTCGTCGATCGCGAATTTCTTGGAATGAGATCATCTTGTTGTGAATCTTTCGACTTAGTGCATCGGCTACAACGTTTGCTTTACCAGGATGGTAACGAATGTCACAATCATAATCACTAATCAACTCCACCCAACGACGTTGTCTCATATTGAGATCTTTTTGATTGAAAACGTGTTGAAGGCTTTTGTGATCGGTGTAGACTATACATTGCGTACCATACAAGTAGTGTCTCCAAATCTTCAAAGCAAAGACAACAGCACCAAGCTCAAGATCGTGTGTTGTGTAATTCACCTCGTGAACCTTCAATTGTCTCGATGCATATGCTATGACCTTCCCTCGTTGCATAAGAACACAACCAAGGCCTTGTTTAGATGCATCACAATACACGGTGAAATCGTCGTTTCCATCGGGTAAGGTCAAGATAGGAGCATTGCACAACTTGTGCTTTAGCGCTTCAAAAGCTTCTTCTTGCTCGGGCCCCCACTCGAATGTTTTATTCTTTTGTGTCAAAGTAGTGAGCGGTTTCGCGATCCTCGAGAAGTTGGCAATGAATCGCCGATAATAACCAGCAAGACCAAGAAAAGAACGAACTTCGGTAGGAGTTGTAGGAATACACCAATTTTTCACAGCTTCCACCTTTGCAGGATCAACGTGAATTCCTTGGCTATTCACCACGTGTCCTAGAAATTGAACTTCCTCGAGCCAGAAATCACACTTCGAGAACTTCGCGTACAATTGCTCTTTCTTTAACAACTCAAGAACCAATCTCAAATGCAGTTCATGATCGGTGTTGGACTTTGAATAGATAAGTATGTCGTCAATGAAGACGATCACAAACTTGTCTAGATACGGCTTGCATACTCGGTTCATGAGATCCATGAAGACAGCAGGAGCATTGGTTAAACCAAAAGGCATCACCATAAACTCGTAGTGCCCATAACGAGTACGAAAAGCGGTCTTTGGGATATCATCATCATGGACTCGTAATTGATGATAGCCAGAACGTAAGTCGATCTTCGAGAAAATAGCAGCTCCTTGAAGTTGGTCAAACAAATCATCGATACGAGGAAGAGGATAACGGTTCTTGATGGTAAGCTTGTTAAGCTCACGATAATCGATGCACATACGAAACGTTCCATCTTTCTTCTTCACGAACAGAACAGGTGCACCCCAAGGCGAAGAACTTGGACGGATGAAGCCCTTCTCGGATAACTCTTGAAGTTGACTAGAGAGTTCTTGCATTTCCGATGGTGCAAGTCGATATGGTGACTTAGCCACGGGGTTTGCTCCCGGTATCAAGTCAATTTTAAACTCGACTTCACGCACGGGAGGTAAACCACTAAGGTCATCGGGAAACACCTCAGGAAAGTCTCGTACGATAGGGACATCCTTAAGTTCTTTCCCTTTGACTTTCGTGTTGACCACGTAAGCCAAGAAGGCCATATACTTCTTGCTTAAGCACTTTCGGGCTTGAGTGCAAGACATGAGTTTAAGCCCTTTGGAAGATTTTTCACCGAACACTTTCAAAGTATCTCCAGAGGGTAACGGTATACGAATGCACTTCTCGAAACAAATGATCTCGGCATGGTGTTTGGCTAACCAATCCATACCAATGATGACGTCGAAGCTTCCAAGTTTCATAGGGATAAGATCAATAAGAAAGTCATGCGAGTCAAGACTTAAGATGCAATCACGAATAACGACATCGACGGTGATCGGTTCTCCATCGGCAACTTCAACGGTAAGAGGTCTTCCTAGTTTCGTATGTGGCTTAGCAAGTATGGGTTCAAACTCTAAAGAAACAAAACTCTTATCGGCTCCAGAATCAAATAGGACATAGGCATAAGTTTTATTAATAAGGAACATACCTGTTCAATTTTAAAGGTATTTAACGACATAGATAACACATGAAATGAATTAGGTCACAAAAGTTAAAGGTAAGTGAACATACCATTCACCACATCGTTGTTTGCTTGTGCTTGATTTGCATTGATGTTGAAAGCACGTCCTCGAGCTTGTGGAACATTACCCACAAGACGGGGGCATTGTGGGCGGAAATGACCAGGTTCCCCACAGTTGTAGCAAACACGATTTGTGACCACGGCGGCGTTGTTGTTAGGTGCACGGTGACAAGTCGCCACCAAGTGACCATATTTACCGCATAATGTACAGATACGGCATGGTTGATTTCCCGGGTGATGGTACCTACAAATGTTGCACATAGGCTGGGGACCAGCATAAGCCCTAGCCCCAGGCACTTGTGCCACAGGTGCAGCCGCAGGTACAAGTTGTCTTTGGGGTTGTTTAGGTGCAGCCACAGCATAGTTGCGCGCCGGTGTGAACTTGCGCTTCTTGTTGTTGTTGTTGTTGTTGTAAGACGGTTCAACTTTGGTTTCTTTAACAGCCTCAGTAGCCGTCTTCTCCACCTTCTTTGCACCCTTTACAGACATGGTGCCCGCTCGTATATGATTCTCGGTGAGTTGAGCGGTGATAGTAATGGCTTCTTCCAAGGTTGTGGGTCGGCTACCCACCACAGCATCTTGAATTTGGGGTGGTACACCCTTAATGAACTTCTCGATGTTGCGGGGGACAGTGTCGACCATGTGAGGCAGCAATAAACTCAACTCATGATGCCTAGTTGAGTAGGCCAAATGATCACCATCATTTTGCTTCAAGTTCCAGAATTCCTCCTCCAACTTTTGCAACTCACTTCGTGGGCAGAACTTCGCGATAGCGATGTTCTTGAACTCTTCCCAAGTAAGTGCTTGCACAGCTTCGGGTCCTCGGTTTCTCTTCTCGCTATTCCACCAGGTAAGTGCCCTTTGTTGGAGCACACTAGTAGCATAACGAACCTTGAGTGCCTCGGGACACTCACAGTTGATGAAGGTATTCTCCATGCTTTCGAACCACTCAAGAAGACCAGTGGCTCCTTCCTTGCCACTAAAACTAGTGGGTTTGCAAGAACTAAAGTGTTTGAAGGTGCAGGTTCGATTGTTCCCGTTTTGATTGTTCCCATTTTGGTTGTTGCTGTTCTCTCCATGACCATTACCATTGTTGCTACCATTGGTCAGTAAGGTGCTATTAAGTTCAGCAACCATGGTCGGGATGACAGCAGCCATTTGACGAGCAATCATGGCGGCTAGTTTACGATCGGAACTTCCACGCTTTCCATGATGACGAGACATGCTGGAATATACAAAATGAGTTAGATTCGAGAATTGGAATAACAAGGGTCATAGTTCAACAAGGATAAGGCAATAGTTGTAAGGCACATGGAATGGTTCCATTTGGTAACACATTACCATTTGGAAACGTTGACACGTCAAGGTAAGTTGACCCACTTGCCTTAGAAATTTGTGTATGTTGACCATAGTTTATCACTCATCCCAGAAATCCCCAGGTAAGCATAACTAGTCCCGTAGGATTTATGCGATATGCTTGCCTTAGCCCGAGGGCCTTTTGCCAGGAAATCCAGAATACAGGTGTCTATGTGTCACACAAATATCTTAGGTTCATGGAATCAAAACCTTGATGAGATTTTACATAGATTAGACATAAGTCTAAGGATTCAAGTCATAAGCATAAGTATACAATTCCACGTGTCGACGAGAATAAGATTAAGAAGTTTCATTTTTCGGGGAGAGTCAAAGTGTCAAAAGGTAAGTTTAGGGAGACGAGTAACTAGGTTCAAACAATTACAAGGCAAACCTATGCTAAGGCATCAAGTTGCACATAAGTAAAGTATAGCATTATGTAGCATGTAACAATATATATATTACCAAGAATATAAATATTATTCTAAGGGGTTCATGCATAAGCTATAGTCTAGGTCACCATTTCTAATAACCTAAATCCCTATAGTTATGGGCTCTGATACCAATCTGTCACACCCCAACCTTGACGGCGGAAACGTCGAGGTGTGAGGGTTAAGATTGTTCACAGCCACATAACGCTATATTTAAATTCAAATATATTAAACATAAGTCTTTAAATGTAATACAACCATAAGTCACCATAAAGAAATAAGTTCAACATAACACAAACATAACATAATGTTTTATTTAATTAACTAGGTCCAAGTCCTAGTTTTATTGCAAGCTTCAAATGTCCACCTTAAACTTGGGGATTTCCTGAAACATGATGAAAATAACGAGTCAACTAAAAATAGTTGGTGAGTTTCCAAGTTTTCATACATAATAAGATTACAAGTAGCAATTCATGTCATGGATTATAAGCTAGTAAGGTTATAGAACACATATCGTTACAACCAAACCTCGACTTGATTACAAGTATATAAGATTGGCTAAGTGTATTTGGTTCCCTAGTGCACAAGCGTACGGCCCCTAGGAGTCGGCAATACCTCGACTTTAGCACCAAATAGGCTTGTCAGGCCCAAAGATCTAAGACGTCGCCAGGCTAGCAATAGTTAATGATTGTAAACAAATAATGTATCTCATATAAACACTCACAAAACACAAATAACCATGACCAAAAATAAGTAGAATTGCATGTGCATTACAAGTCTCAAAAGTTTAAACGTGTATGAAATATAAGCATCATGTTTCACCCCAAATATGTGTGAAATTATAAAAAGGGGACAAGGAAAACTCACATGGCAATAAATATATAATGGCGATTAATAAGAATAATAACAAGCGTCGCTCCAAGATGTATCGTCACAAGACACCTAAATATGTATATATTTACAAGATTAAAGCTTTACAATAATTTAACAAGGACTAAGAAAATCCACTTTGACGTTTGGGGTTTTGTTAATTATTATTGTTAAATAAGAACTCAATATTATCGTGGGAACGATTTTATTTATAATTTATATATATATAAATATATGAATTAAGAATATCTTTTATAATAATTTGGTGATGTTTATAAAGTTTAGATAATTTTATAATTAAATAAGAATGAAAACAATTTAGACAATAATTTAAAGGCAATGTTTGAAATAATAGTTCGTATAAATTAACCACTATTTAAAGTCTAAATTTTATAAAAAAATATGCTAGCTATAATATTAACTTTAGGATATTAAATAAAAACTATAAAGGTATTTTTATAAATAAATAACAGAAAAAGAAAAAATGATTAAATAGTTTCAAAAGGAACAAAGTTTATGAAAATGATTTTTCATACTTTTTAGAAATTTTTAATATTAAGTTTGAAGGCCAAAGAGGCCTAAAAAAATACATGAGGTTCCCCGGATTCGAACCGGGGACCTCCTGTCCATAAGTCATGTGTTTTACCAGTGAACCAAAGGCTTCCAGCCGCGATAAGAACCCGTTTCTAAAACTTAAAACAACCAACAACTTTAAACCCCCAATTCTACATAAACCCTAGATTAATCTAATCCCAAATCGAACAACAAATCGAATTCGTTTATTGAAATTGACATGGGGCTTTGATTCCCCATGTAATTTCGAACATATGGAGATGATTAATTACCCGGTTTGAAGTTGAGTCGAAGATGAACAAGATGGATGAAGGTCGCGACACACGTTCGATTCGTTCGATGCTCAAACGATGATGTTAAACAAATTGATTGCACAGAAAGTTTCCAATAACCTAGTTGTACAAAAGCCCTTTGTCAATTTCAAGAATTGAAGTTCAGAGGATGATGTTCGAGTAGAAGATAGGTCGGTTTGATGCGAGAGAATGGTTCGGATTGTTTGAGAATGATTCTGATGAAATTACGTTTGTTAAGAGTTTTAGGAATAGTTAACGTTCGATTTGGTTACAATTAATTTGATTATTATGGTGCTTTGATGGTCGAACGGCTTGAACTTGATGGCCGACGGTTACACAGCCCAATCGACCCACATAATCGTCTTTAAACTCACAATTAATGGGTGATTAAGGTTCGAATTCGGTTCTAGAAGGTTGGAAAACGGTTTGGGGATCAAGAAACGATCGTTTTTTTGATGTTTAAACGGTGGCCGGAGCCCGGCCGGAGTTTGGCCGGCGCTCTCGCCGGAAAAACGGGGTTAAGGGGGGAAAGGGAGGTTTGTTTTTTGATTAATTACAGAAATGGTCCCCCAAGTTTATTATTTATCATTTTATGCATAAACCACCTATTTTAAGTTTGTAAAATGACACAATGACCCCCTAAGCTTTAATATAACTTGTTAAGTGTTAATTGTTCAAGAATCCTTATTATAATTATTATTATTATTATTATTATTATTATTATTATTATTATGATTATTATTATTATTATTATTATTATTATTATTATTATTATTATTATTATTATTATTATTATTATTATTATTATTGTTATTATTATTATTATTTTTATTATTATTATTATTATTATTATGGTTGATAATATTATTATTATCATTATCATTTTTATGATTATTAATACGATTAACATTGTTAATATTATTATTGTTATAATCATTATTATTTCATTAACTTATAAACTTAAAATTAAACAAGAAGTCATAAAAAAAATCCACCACGTTTCATAATTAGCATAAATAACCATATAAAAATTAACACGGTTAACTTTTAAT
The DNA here is from genome assembly GCA_025215565.1 of Flaveria ramosissima. NCBI lineage: Eukaryota > Viridiplantae > Streptophyta > Magnoliopsida > Asterales > Asteraceae > Flaveria > Flaveria ramosissima. The sequence continues at coordinate 17,967,684 of CM046043.1, read as the reverse complement.
TAACAGAGAAATATGGGATGTTACATTCGTTATAACATCTTTTCTTACGTTCGTTCATTTCATACATATCGCACTTCGCTCAAATCGCACCTTCGCATCATCGTACCTGAAGTACATATCACACGGATCGCACACATAAGGTAGCCAAAATCGCACGCTATCTCATGGGTTAGCCAAAATCGCACGCTACATAATCCACATGAGTTAGCCAAAATCGCACGCTACATAGCACACAGTAAATACCACATCGCACGTATCGGAGCAGTTACTAAAACTGAATCCCCACTGTGTCTATAATCCCTTATGATGTCCATCGTACATATCGCACAAATCGCACCAATGGAGTGGTCACCAAGACCGACTCCCCCTGTGTGTGTGAGAACTCTCGGGGTTTAGCCAGAATCGCACGCGATCTCATGGGTTAGCCAAGATCGCATGCTACATAAACCACATGAGGTAGGCAAAATCGCACGCTACATAGTACACAGTAAATACCACATCGCACGTATCGGAGCAGTTACCAAAACTAAACTCCCTATTGTGTCTATGTCCCCTTATGAGTTAGCCAAGGTCGCATGCTATAATACACACACAGTTGAGCTAACAACTCTCAATGAGTCGTGAACCTCCTTTCTTCTTTCGCAAGCCATCCTTACTCTCATTTGTTCGTTCATGCTTGCATTCATTCATTACGTTCCTCTTTTCATTATCTTCCACTTTACATTACATAATACTTTAATTACATTCATTAACGTTCAACGCAAATCACGAGAAGACAATCATACATAATAATTAGGAACATAACAACATACAACATCAATCACACAAGGCAACATCGCACACCCATAACATACATCATGCATAACATACAACATCATACAATTACACAACATCAAACATCACACGAATCATGCGCCTCGCATCATACATACCCATACGACATCACACATCAGCATGCATCGCATCATTCATAACCATAAACCATCTTACATCATCCATGCCCATCACATCATCTACAACCTCAAAGGTCCGAGCCTACGTCTGCACTCCCGAAAATCAGACAATACTAAGGTCATTCGGGCGTATGACCCTATTCGGTCGCATGGGCTCTCATGCGTATGAGATCACTCAGGCGAATGGACCTCCAGTCGCATAGCATCCAATCGCATGCTTCCCATGCGAATGAAGCTCAGTCGCATGACATCTGGGCGTATGGACCTCAGTCGCATGACCTTCATGCGAATGGCCCTTGTTGGTCCATGTGATCGATGAACAGTACAATTGATAGGATAATTTGATCAATATCACATACACAAACCAAATAACAAACAATTGAGAGATGAATATGATGAATCAAGACATAATTGATATTCAAATGAACAAACTCACTCAATAACAATAAGCACAATTGTATTTCAATGAAGTAACTGCTTGAAAATGATAGTTTGCAACAGAATTCCACGATTAGGGTTTTGCAAACTTATCATGCAAAATGAAATGACAATAGTATATATAGCAGTCATAGTTTCGCTGACAGTTTCGCTACAAGCGAAACTGTCATGCCGAAACTATAGTTTCGCCCGACAGAACACAAGTTCGCCGGGTGAACCAAAACAGCAAACTGTGAGCGAAACTATAGATTCGCTCATAGTTTCGCTGGACTGCCAAAACTGCTAATAACTATCAAAATACAAAATGAAACTAACACAAGTCCTATTACAATGTAAAGTAAACATCTATACTAAAGTGAGTCCAACCTAACATGATCTTCAATACTCCCCCTAGGTTGGACCTCACTGTCTTCACTGCTCTTGGTTTGACTCTTCAGCTCCCGTTTCCTCAGCTGCTGTTGATCTGTCTTCATCCCCTCCTGCAGCAATGTCTTTAGAAGCTTCAGCCACTGATTCTCCAAGATTAGTTCCTGCATCATCAGCTTCATCCGAATGACCACTAGCTCTAGCAAACTGCCTGGTCATGTCTTGAACGTCCATGACAAAATCATCTTGTGCTCTCACCTTTTCAGCCAAACTCTTTACTTCTGCCCGTACTCCTCTTATTTTGTTCGCCACATTCATAAACAAGCTTGCCTCCTTTCTTGTTTCCTCACCTGCCCCCGCCTTTATATGATTTTCACAGAGAATCAAGAGATCTTCATCACAGAAGCTGAATAACTCCATTGGGTCAAACACCCTAAATTCTTTTCCTTGTTTGGCTCTAATCACAGCCTCACCAGTGTTATTATCATAGAACCACTTCTCAAAGTCCTGTAAACGAGGAGGAAGAGGATCAGCCAGTCTTACTCTGTTTACAGTCTTAGGCGGTTTGACTCTCAAAACAATTCTCCCTTTCCCAGTCTCCCAGTCTTTATCTTTCTTAGATCTCTTTCGTTCAGCCTTCATAAATCCAAATGATTCAAAATTGTCATTAAGGCCATTTTTAATCTCCTTCTCTAGAAATACTGCCCTTTCACTTAACTGAGCATTAATCAAAGGCAAGGTAGCCAATCGTCTCAGATCCCATTTAGGCAAGGTCTTAAACGCCTTCCTCTTGAGCATGTAACTTATATTACCTCCTCTTCTTTTAATCAAAAACATCTTTAAGAAAGGATTATAACACCAGCTGATTATCTTCTTGTCTGCCTCTTTTCTGCTCAAACCCTCCATATTTTGAAACAGAGGAGTGAGTTCTTCAGCCTCCTTCTCCTTTACCAACCACTCACTCTTATCCATCTCAAACACGTCATTCTCATCATCTCCCTTCTTAGCCACATACACCAAAGGTCTCTCATCCACTTCATAGAATTCCGGTTCAGAATCATAATCAACCAACTGCTCATCCTCCTCTTCTTCATCAATCAATCCTTTTCCTTTATCTGATACTTCCTCATGAGTAGCTGTAACGATCACTTCTTCTCCCAAAATATCCTTATCAAAATCAAACTGTAGATTAACAAACCCAGCCTCAACAATCTCATCTTCATCATTTCTGCCAGCCTCTTCTCTTGGAATCTCTTGTTCTCTTGTTTCAGTATCAGCTGCTCCAGAGGTGCCCTCTCCTACCTTGGATGAGGTACCCACATTCAGGAATGGGTACTTAGATATATCAGTCATATCATCTAACTCAGATTGAGTTAGTTGACTGGGTAGGCCAGCAGCAGCTTTCATCTGTGAAATTTCTTCAAATAACCTCTTAATCAAACTATTCTGATCAACCAACATCTTTTTCATTCCGTCAATGACCTCATCTTTCTGTTGCTCCCTAATCTCTTGATTCATCAGTTTAGTCTTTATCATACTTAACTCATTTGCCAATGAAGTATTTAGACCACAAATCACATCCTCATCAAGACCAGCACTTGCTTCTTTCCCTGCTGTGAAACCCTTATGTCTATGTTTTGTTCTTCGTTCAGGCTCAACAAAGTCAGTCCTCTTTTTAGACCTTCGTTCCTTCTCCACCCTTATCTCTTCTGCTTGTGTATCTATGTCTTCTTCAAAATCATAATCTTTCTCTTTTGCATATCTCTTTCTTTTCTTAGCTGCATCAGCTTGTTTCACCCTTGTTTCCTCAGCTCTTTTGTTTTCAGACTCATCGACCCGTCTGATATAATTCCATCGCTCTGGTGGGTCATGTTTTCCCAGAGATGGGTTATTTTACCACTGAAATCATGGTGTATAGCACAGCAATCTGCAAATATCCGAGGGTTCATCTGAACCAATCTCTTAACTTCACCATGTTTAGGAACATCAGGAATCAAATCATCAATAATCATCTGAATAAAACGAGGATATAACAACCATCTATCCTTTTTCACCGCCATCACATTTTCTGCCATACACGCGAAGATCAATCTAGCAATGTTTGCTTTCTCTCCTTTGCAACATATCACCATAGCTTTGGCCCAGTCAAGGTTAAGTCCATCAGATCCACCCTTACGGTGATCTAAGCACATAATAAACATGTGAGCTATATATCTCCATTCTTTAGATAAAAAGGACTTTTTAATCTCTTTCCTCGAACCAAAGACTGGTCCCTCATAACCCATTTGCCTGAAAGCTTGGAATACTTCAGATTCCGTCATATCAACTTCATCACCAGTATCATCTTCCAGTCTAAGAATCCTCGACACGTTCTCAGCAGTAATAGATATATCATGATCAAGCACTCTAGCTGTGATCCTCTGAACATCTCCTCCGGTGTTGTATTCAGCTGATCTCCAAAAGTCTCTAATGTGAAGATCATAGATAGTGGGAGAGTGAGAGATAGCATATGCAATGGGTGATCTTTGGAGCCATCTAATACAATCCCGAAATCCGGCCGCCTTTGGCAAAGTATCATCTAATATGGCAGTAATGTTATTCCTCTCGTCAAACTTGAGATTCGCCATAATAACCTGAAAAGATCAACAAATAAATTTGAATAAGAAATACTGAAAATAAGAAAAATAAGATACAAACAAAAGAAACAATCAATTTCGGCAAGCGAAACAATAGTTTCGCTCACTAAGACATGATAGATTCGCTGAATCAAAGACAGTTTCGACAAGAAAAACAAACAGTTTCGACGAGCGAAACTATAGTTTCGCTCATAGAAACTTGTTAATTTCGCAGAACAAAAAGTACTTTCGACAAGATAAGAATGATTCAAAGTAGTTTCGCAATTAGTTTCACCAAAAATTAATTTAGTTTCGCTATTACAAATTAGTTTCGCTGACTTAGGAAAATATAGACGAAACTGTGAAATAAGGATTAGTCATTGCGAAATTAGATAAGATATGGCGAAACTGTTAAGTTCGCTCGGACAACATAACTTTACAGTTTCGCTGAAAGAATGTGAACTTTCGTTCAATTTCGCTGAAACTTCAGTAGTTTCGCTGAACGAACAGCGAAACCACCGAAGCGACAAAATCCAAATCGCTGATGGATACGTGATGGAATCCAGATTAAGGAGTCAATCTAAGTTCGAAACTCATATACGAAATGAATAGCACTCAAAATCAGTCCAAAACTCAATCTCAAATCAAAATCGCCGTTTATGAAACTAAAAATCCCTAAAAGACGACTCTGAACAAATTCGCGAAGTTATGAAAGAAATTTCGCAAAATTGACTTATATAGCCAACAGTTTCGCTGGCAGCGAAACTATAAATTCGTCAAGCGAATTTACAGTTTCGCTCAGTGAAACTGTAATTTCGCTAAAAGATAACTGGTTAACAACTAATAAGCTAACCTAGCGAAATTACAGTTTCGCTTAGCGAAGCTATCAGCGAAAGAATAATTTCGCACCAATTTTTTTTTTATTTATTTTTATTTATTTATATTTTTTTTTATATTATTTTTTTTATTATTATTTTTTTTATTAACAATAATACTCAAAGGAAGCACATCACATAATGAGATCTAAAATAATCAGAGATCACATTCTCTAAATATTTTAGAACATAATTATGATTTAAAAATCATCTACCAGTCATGAGATCATACTGAATACAAGATCTGATCACAATCTGCACAGAAACAACTGAAATTAGAACAAATCAATAACGATTGCTGATATAATTGTCCACTTAAACTCATGCCTTATTCTTTTTCAAACAACAGCTTATGATTCATTTAAGGTTCGATTAGATGCTTTAGAATGCTAAGACCCCACAATCATTTGGTAAAAACCCTCACCCAACATCAGGATTTATTGAATTATGAATCAATCTTCATGGAACAAGATTTGAGGATAAGTGTGCAAATGATTATACACAGAATATTTCATTCAGAGAGAAATTCATCGATAAGATGATTTGACATAATTATATCAAAATGGTAAGAGCTCCAGATCTATACTCACGTATAACAGAGGAGATAACCATTTGAACATGTGCTGATGAGAGCTCCAGGTCAGTACTATCGTACAGCAAAGGAGATCATCACTCCAGGTCAGTACTCACGTACAGCAGAGGAGATAAGCACAGACACAAGACATCTTGACACAAAACAAATCAGCAGAAAATGATGACATAACAAAGCAAAATGAACGAAAGATTTATTCTCAATCCAATTTCTGGCAGGACTCAGTTTTTGTGCAATCCAAAATGAATGAGTAAATCCAGGCATTCTTAAGCATAAAGTTTAATTTAATCATAAAGCTGCTGTCTACTTCATTCATCAGGCTGAGTCTATCAAGCATATCGTCAAAGAATCTGATCCATTTCTTTTTATTTTAATGTGAAACAGAATCTAGTAACAGTTACTATCATTTCTCATAGAATTACTGGTCATGTAAAAAAAATATTTTGAGAATATACAATCATTTCTCATCATGTTAAATCCGATCTCAGAATACTGATATTACTCCCCCAAATTTTTATTTTCATTTGTCTGTAATTATAAATAAAATTGTAACTTGATTTTTTTTATTGGTTTTTGTTTTAATTTATTTTTTTTAATTATTACCAGAGAAATAGAAAATGAAAATTTAAAAAGATATTAACCCAAGCATAGAAATCAATTCATAAAAACGAGGTTTATCAAACGTTTTTGTGAAAAGATCAGCTTTTTGATTTTTTGTATCGATGGGAATAATATTAATGAAACCCTTCTCCTGAGCATCACGAATCGCATGAATTCGGGTTTCAATATGCTTTGTGCGAGAATGATGAATGGGATTTTTAGCAATTCCAATGGCAGCCTCATTATCACAGAATAAAGGTGTATGAAGGAAGTTAATTCCATAATCAATCATTTGGTGTTGGATCCAGAGAACTTGAGAGCAGCAGCTAGATGCAGCAATATATTCAGCTTCTCCTGTAGAAAGAGAAACAGTAGTTTGTTTCTTGCTCTGCCAAGATACCAGACAATTTCCCAAATATTGACAACCTCCAGACACAGATTTTCTGTTTAACCTGCAACCATTGGAATCACTATCAGAATAAGCATGTAAATCAAAATTTCCACCATATGGATACCACAGTCCAAGACGAGATGATCCTTTGAGATAACGAAATATTCGTTTGACAGCTTTCTCATGAGATTCCTTTGGAGCCGACTGATATCTAGCACAGTAACCAACAGCGAAAGTGATATCAGGACGACTTGCAGTAAGATACATGAGAGAGCCAATCATAGATCGAAAAAGATGAGGATCAACTGGTTTTCCATTTTCATCTGGAGTGAGACACGTCTGAGCAGTAAAAGGAGTCATTTCAGTAGACGCATCATCCATTTTAAATTTCTTCAGAATATCTTTAATGTACTTCTCTTGGTGAATAAGAATTCCTTCTTTCTGTTGTTCAACTTGCAAGCCAAGAAAGAAGCACATTTCACCCATCATGCTCATTTCAAACCTGTGGCTCATCACTTCTTCAAACTCTCTATACAATTGAGAGTTTGTGGATCCAAAAATAATATCATCGACATACACTTGAACAAAGATCATTTCACCATTCACCTCCTTCTTAAATAAGGTCATATCAATGGTACCACGAGAATAACCATTGCTTAAAAGATATTGTGTAAGAGTCTCATACCAGATTCTGGGTGCTTGATGAAGGCCATACAAAGATTTATCAAGCTTATACACTTTATCAGGAAAATCAGGATCTTCAAAGCCTGGTGGTTGACACACATATATCTCTTCATCAATGTCGCCATAGAGAAAAGCACATTTCACATCCATCTGGTACACTTTGAACTGTTTATGAGCAGCATGAGCAAGAAATATACGGATTGCTTCAAGACGAGCAACTGGAGCAAAGACTTCTGTATAATCAATTCCTTCTTCTTGAGCAAAGCCTTGCACTACAAGTCTAGATTTGTTTCGCACCACCACACCCCGATCATCTGGTTTGTTCTTAAATACCCATTTTGTACCAATTGGATACTTGTTGGAAGGTAAATCGACTAAAGTCCAAACCTTAAGCTTCCTAAACTGTTGAAGTTCCAACTGCATAGACTCTACCCAACACGGATCTTGTAGAGCAGCATGAACATTTTTAGGAACAATTTGAGAAATGAAGCATGAGAAAAGACAAACATTAATCAGACCGGATTGACTTCGTGTGCGAACACCATCAGAAACAGATCCAATTACATTATCAAGCGGATGATCTTTCAAAGTTTTATAATCACCTGAAGAAGGAAAGATAGTTGAAGAAGTATCAGCCGCCGGAGAAAGAGTAGATGAAGGTGTATCAATGACAGGTGTTGAATCAGGTAAGTTAGGAGATGTAGGAGATAAAGAATCAGATAATGGAGCTTGATCAGGCATCGGAGACGATGAGCTGACATCAATTGAAACAGCATCATTTACTTGTGGAATGGATGGAACAGACGATGAAGATGATGGAATAATATTCGTTTGAGTACATGGACTTGACGTATCATCATCGAAAACTGGCAAATTAAATGAGTTGAACACAGTATCGGAATCAAAGAACCATGCAGGTTCAGATTTAACTTCAGAAGGATTTGATTCTTGCCAGTCAACATAAAATGACTCTTGAACAATACGTGTTCTCTTGTTGTAAACTCGGTATGCCTTTTGTGAAGAAGAATATCCAACAAAGTAACACTCGTCAGAAACAGCCCCAAATTTTGTCTTTTGAGCTTGAGTATTCAGAAGCGTACAAGAACATCCAAATGGGCGAAAGAAATCAATTAGTGGCTTCCTCTTATGAAAAAGTTCATAAGGAGTCTTCACTTTATCTTTCACAATTAGCACTCTGTTTAAAACATAAGATGCACAATTAACAGCTTCAGCCCAGAAAATAACAGGTAACGAGGATTCTATCAACATTGTACGAGCAGCTTCCACAAGAGTACGATTCTTTCTTTCTGCAATTCCATTCTGCTGGGGTGTTCTTGCAGCACTAAATTGTCTCACGATCCTTTTTGAGCACAAAATTAGTCAAGAATCTGATTTTTAAATTCAGTGCCATTGTCACTTCTTAATCCCATAACTCTTTTCTTACTGACTGATTCAATAGAAATGATTAATTTCTGCAATTCCTCTGCAACTTCACTTTTGTGAGCAAGAAACCTCACCCATGAATAACGTGAAAAATCATCTGTAACAACAAGACAAAAAGACTTTTTAGCAATGGATTTAACACTAATTGGCCCAAATAAATCAGTATGTAACAACTCTAGAGGACTTGATATGCTATTTAAAAGTTTAGGCTTATGAGGTTTCTTATGTTGTTTCCCTTTGGCACATGCCATGCATTTTTCAGTAACAGAGAAATCTTTTAAAGGAAGTCCTCTAACAAGATTGTTCTTTACTAATTTATTAATTATCTTAAAATTGACATGGCCTAATCGACGATGCCACAAGAGTGACTCAGAGGTTGATGCTTTTGAGAGAAAACAAGTTGCAGTAGCTTTTGACTCATTAGAATTCATATCAAGAAGATATGTATCGTGTTTCCTTGGAGCACGCATGAGAATTAAATCTTCTGGAATAGCTATCTCTGATTTCAAAAATAAACATTCGTCAGATTTAAATAGAACTGGAATATCTTTATCACAAATTTGAGAGACGCTCAGAAGATTAAATGCCAATTCAGGAACATGGTTGACTTTTTCCAGAGTAAGAGAGCCATTGGTAACTTCTCCTTGTCCAATCATTTTTCCACCCTTCTTGTCTCCAGCAAATGCCACATATCCTCCATCGATAATTCGATAATTAGTCAACAAATCCTTTAATCCCGTCATGTGTTTGGAACAGCCGCTATCAACATGCCACAGACTGTTTACAATCTTTGAAGAAGATCCCTGAAATGAATGAACAAATCATTTAGCCGGGAGTAATAGGGACCCAAGATTGAACAACTTTTGTTTTTAAAAAAGCTGATTTTTTATGAAAGAAATTATTAACCAATTTTGTCAATTTATTCCCAAAACAATTTCTATTAGAGGATCTTTCAATCAAAGGGCAATTTTTGATAAGATGATCCTCTTCACCACACCTGAAACAATGATGTTTGAATCTAGGTCGATTATGTGATGAGGTAAAAATAGGATCAATAATAATCTCCTCATCACATTCAGACAAACTAGAATCAACATCACTGAATGTCTCATACATCTCATGATGTTTTTGTTTATTGGACTCAAAGTTATTCTTTACAAAATTAGAACTTGATTCTTCTGACAAATCAGTAAAACTCGTACCATTGGTACCAGTTTCAGATGAAGACGAACTGCATGTTTCTGAAGATGTCATATTTAATGGTATGAAAGATGGAATAGGTTGAGAAAAGAACTTTTCGAAAGAGTTAGTTTTAAGTTGCTCAGTTGTTTTAGGTGAAACATCAGTTTCATTGCATTCATAACCAGAACAAAAATCATCACTATTAAGATTTGAATTACAAGATGAAATAGAACAATCAGGAGAACATGAGACATTCAAGTCTGTTACATTTGAACTAGAAACAAACACTGAATTTAAACTAGACTTATTATCTAAAACAGACTGCTGTTTTTCAGGTGTACTAGAACTAGTGCATCCAAGCCCACTAGTTGGTCCATAGTCGTAGTCTTCACGAATGTACTTAGAGTTATTCCCAACTAAACCTGCAGACATACTGTCAGTATCTGATTTGATTAAATCATTAGAAGGATGAGGAACAGGCATAGGAGAATAACAGTATGTACTAGGAGGAGGATAAAACTGTACATTTTCATAACCCAAACCTGTTTTAATTCTTGCCCCCCGTTGAGATTTACAAAGATCATCATGTTTCATTCCAGAAATAGTCCATTTATCTAACTTTGACTGAAGTTTGCTTGCTTCAAATTCAGCAAGAGCAACCCGTTCAGTCAAAGTATTAATCTCTACATTTCTTTCCAAAACAATTCTTTTTAAATGATCAGTTTCTTTTAAAGCCTCATTTAATTTCACAAAATATTTTGATTCATTCATTTTAAGTTCATCATTAATTCGTTTTAAATCCTTTTCATTATCAATTAACAAACGATTAGCCTTATAAACCCCAAAAAGTCTAATTTTGCAAGCAGATGAGCACATATCCTGTATTACCTCATAAGGAAGTCCCATTACCATCTTTTCGGCAGCTAAAGCTTTATCGCACATGCATACTGGAGTACTCGATTTCCTTTCCTCAACAGTAGCGGCCGCATCATCCTTCTCTTTTCCTTTCACAGCTTTTGAATCTGTAGTTTTCTCTTTCTTCTCTCCATCATCCTTCTCTTCTTTCTCCTTTACTGAAGATTCATTCTCTCCTTTGAATTCCTTAAACAACACAAACTCATCTTTCTCAACTTCCATCTCATCACTTTTCACAATCTCAGCAACTAACGCATGATTTATTTCAGATCTTGTTTCTTCCACCTCTGCACTCCAGTCAAAATTAGAAATCAAGGCTGACTCCTTTTTTGAATTTCCCTCTTCCTTTACTTTTTCCGCTGTCAATCTTGGCACTCCAGTGTTACTAGGATCTGTGACAATTGGTAATGGACATTCACGTTTAAAATGTCCCAATTGTTTACAATTGAAGCAACTCAATTTTGACTTGTCAAATCCTAGTTTTGAGGTTGATGATTGACCACCGAAGTTCTTTCTTCCTGTTCTTTCCATGAACCTCCGGGCTCTTAAAGTTAACATTGCCATTTGCCATTGAATGTCAGTTTCTTCCAAATCATCAGGATCAACTTGATACATATCCTCCATAGTCATTCCTTTACCTTTCAATTCACCAGCAACAATAGCTTCATAGCTCTGAACAAACATTCCAAAAAGAGCCATTGTTTCAGATGGAATAGTAGTTTCAGCATTCATCTTAGAATTTCCCAATTCCTTTCCAACATGATTACTACCACTTGAGAAATTACTTGTATTGCTCCCTCCTTGAATTGGATTTTGAATGTGAGAGTTTGCAGCGGAACACAACAAAGCAGCATTCTGAGAGAAACCAGGTGTGGGCATCATAGTCTGGTTAAATTCTCTTCTTTTCATATCCAACTCAAAAGATTTCAACTTATTAATGATATCCATCAGCTTATAATCTGTAAAACCTCTTTCTTGTTTGAGCATCCTCACTTGAAGACTCCACTGTGGTGGAAGAGAATCGAGAAGCCTGTTAACTTGTTCACTGTTGGAGAGTCGTTCATCATACTTCTTCAGAGTGCTTGAAACAGTTAAGAAACGATTTGTAAGATCTGTCAAACTTTCATTCTTATATCCTACAAACGAATTAAACTCCTTTTCAGCTTGAATACTCTTGTCTTTCACCAGATCTGCATTCCCATCAAAGAATTCACAGAGAGCATCATAAAGAGATTTAGCATTTTTATGCTCTGCAAAACGATTGTAGATGTCAGGAGCCAAGCAGAGAGTTAGAGCACCAAATGCTTTTTGATCACGATCAATCAGTTTCAGATCTCTTTCAGTATAAGAAGATGGATCTTTATTCTGAGAAACAACATCACCAACTGTAACCGTAGGTATATGAGGACCTGAAATAATCGATTCCCATTGATTATGATCTGTGTAGAAAAAGAAAGCCTTGAGACATCTCTTCCAATCTTCAAAATTATCTCCATTAATGAGTCTTGGAGGTCTATTAGGAGCAACACTTTCAAGATCCGCAAGTGTGAGAGTAGTTAATTTCGACATGATAGTTTCGCAGAAAGATTGATAATTTCGCTGATAAATTCGCTGACAAATTCGCTAACAAATTCGCTGAGAAAGCAGACTTGTTTAACAGTTTCGCTGGAACAATACTATCGCAGACACTTTCGCAAACACAGACACTTTCTCTTGCAATTTCAGCAGCACTTTCGCTTGAATCAGAGACTACAATTGCTTAGTTTCGCTGCTAATTTCGCAGGAAACAAGCTTGAACTTTCGTTCAGATATAGTTTCGGCAGCACTTTCGCTTGATAATTGATCAAAAACACTACTGAACTTTCGTTCAAAGAAATACTTTCGCTGAAACTCTAGAAAACAACTTCAGATCTAAAATAACTCATAATTTCGCTGGATGAAGATGACAATTTCGCTGTAAGAACAGTAGTTTCGCTCGTCGATCTGAAAACCCTTTTTCACCTTAAAATCAATCTGAAATCATCCAAAACTCAATGAATTTGAGATCTGATGATTGTAGAATCTTCCTCAATGAAGAACAAGCATAATTCAATCAATTTCCATCCCAAAAACAGCTGATAATCCAATGAGAATTGATTGAAACTAGATATTGACCAAAACCACCAAAACTCAACAAATCAAGAGCACTAAGGCTCTGATACCATATTGTTGGTCCATGTGATCGATGAACAGTACAATTGATAGGATAATTTGATCAATATCACATACACAAACCAAATAACAAACAATTGAGAGATGAATATGATGAATCAAGACATAATTGATATTCAAATGAACAAACTCACTCAATAACAATAAGCACAATTGTATTTCAATGAAGTAACTGCTTGAAAATGATAGTTTGCAACAGAATTCCACGATTAGGGTTTTGCAAACTTATCATGCAAAATGAAATGACAATAGTATATATAGCAGTCATAGTTTCGCTGACAGTTTCGCTACAAGCGAAACTGTCATGCCGAAACTATAGTTTCGCCCGGCAGAACACAAGTTCACCGGGTGAACCCTCAGTCGCACACCTTTCGTGCGTATGGACCTCAATCGCACGACTCACCGGCGTATGGACTCCAGTCGTATGACCTTCAATAGCATGACCCTCATTCGCATTTCCTCCAGTCGCGTGACCCTCATTCGCATTTCCTCCAGTCGCATAGCCCTCATACGTATGACCCTCAGTCGCACTACTCATATACGAATGAACCTCAGTCGCACTCCTTTCGTGCGTATGGACCCAGTCGCATGCCATTCGGTCGCATGGGCCTCCAGTCGCATAGCCCTAGCTGTGCGCAGAATGCAGTTCATCTCGAATTGCAGCAGGAGTTTTCAGCCTCCAAACTCTTCCAAACCTCTTTTAAGCTCAAATGAACCATTCTAAAGCTTAGAGAAGCATACCACGACATCAATCAAACATAACCAAGCCCGAAATCAAGCCCCAAACGAATCATACACATACATATACATACATAAACGGGTTTACACCCAAAAACTCAAAAAAAGGTTTTCAGATGTGTTTCAACACCAAAATCATTCAAAAACATGTAAAAGAGGGGTCCTAGAACTCACACAAACGATCCCGTCGAGTAGAACTTCGATTTGACCCACTACACGATGATTTCCACGCTTGAATCCACCCGAACCAAGCTTTCCTTCTCTTTTCTCCTTCTCTTCTCTTCTCTCTTTGGCTGAAAATGGCAAGAATTGGGTGCTTTCCCCCTTTTATACTCCCATTCATCAAAGTTTCTCTCGTTGGCGAGTTTGGTCCCTCGACTTTGGACTTTATTTCTTTTTCTTCTTCTTTCGTCGGCTTCAAAGAAAATTCCCGGGTGTTACAGGATGCAAGTAAAAATTATAAATATAAGGCCTACTTGGTAGCAAAATGATATGTGCAAGAAGTGTATTGTCACACCTCTGCCCAGGCGGGGTTTAAATGTGACTAATCGATATCATAATTTAACGCGGTGGAATTTAAAACTTATCATTTTATTAATAGCAAACTTACACAAATGTCTAGTTACATAAAAACTATTACATAAAACTAGACAAACTCAAAAGAACTATCTTCAAGCCTCATAGTCCTCTAGCAACTCTGTACTTGATCTAACTTCCTTTAAATCGTGCATTACATGACACCTAAAATGTGTGCCAAAAAAACTTTTTGGTTAGCATTATGCTAGTAAATTCATAAACAACACCTTTCAAAAAAATTCCAAAATACTTCCACTAGCATTAACAGATAAATACGTGAACAACTAATACAGTAAACTTAACTCTCATTGCACACGTTCATATGAAGACATTTATATATATATATATATATATATATATATATATATATATATATATATATATATATATATATGTATATGTATATATATATATATGTATATATGTATGTATATGTATATATATGTATATATGTATGTATATGTATATATATATATATATATATATATATATATATATATATATATATATATATATATATATATATATATATATATATATATATATATATATATATATATATATATATATATATATATATATGACTCAATTAATAAAACCAAGATGATACAAATACTGTATGAAACCAAGATACCAATGAATCTATGACTCAATTAACAAATACTGAATGAGGAGATCGAGTTGATGATACAAAGTATGCAAGCTTAATTGGTTGTTCAAGATATCTCTTACATACAAAGCCATATTTAAGTTATTGTGGTGGATTACTAAGTCATTTAATACAAGAACCAACAAAGCTTCATCTAAAGACCATCAAACAAGTATTGCATTATATTAAAAAAACTATAGACTTTGAAATAACATAACAAAAGGATGATAGATTCAAAATACTCGGTTTTGGTGATAGTAATTATCGGATTATCAAAGAAATTATTGTACTTTGAAAACTCCCTTAGTAGTTGGCACACTCAAAAGCAACCTACCATAATAGTATCATCTAGTGAATCTCAATTCATGGTATCAATGAAAACATCATATCAAGCCCTAGAGTTAAAGAGACTACTTAGTGAAATAATAGGTTGGAAAGAAGAAAAGATAACTATAATGGTAGACATGAAATCTGCTATTTCTTGATGAATCTCATGTTTCATGGTAGTAGAAAAAATATTGCTTGCATTTTCACTTCATAAGTGAATGTGTTGAAAAGAAACAGATTATCGTGAAACACATAAGTAAATAACTTCAAAGTGCAAACATACTAACACACTAGTGGAGAATCAATGCATCCCTTGGAATATAAAGGTTACAACTAACCAACATCACTACCACATATATACATATATACATATATACACACTATGTATGTTTATATCTAGCTTACTAATCGTAACATCATTGAAAAAGTGAGGTAATTAATAAAATATCATATTGTGTGATTTACTTGATTGATGTAATTAACTGCATAGTTTGAGATTTTAAACAAGGCGATGATCCTCATAAGTGAATAACGTATGCGATCCATACATCAACACCTAAAGACTATAATTTAAAATTGTGAATAGACAAGACACTGTATATTGATGTACAATTCAACGTTAAAGTGATAAGCTGTGAAATACACGGGACATTGGTGACTTACACTTAAAATCACACAGTGCAACTAATGCACCAAAAATCACGCACAAGTCAAAATAACCTAAGTAAAATGATTAACATTCAAAACATTAATCATATTCACCCATCTTTTAATTTTCAAAAAATAAATTGTGAGAAAGTCTTGTAATTCAAAAAATTGACGTTTTATTCAAATTACATGAATTAAATGTTAACAAAAAAAGGTAAACAACAAGTACATAAATAAATGTTGACTACATATGTATTAAACCAGAGTACTTACTTGAACTATATAGATAATGAAAAGGAAAAACAGAACCCGAATCAAACTTCAACTAAATGACACCATGTAACCACATTGACTCGAGGTCAACATGTCACCCTACTCCCACCATTCGGCCGCCCCTAGCCACCATGACCATCAAGGTCAACTCCAACATTCTTATCTAAAGACCAGCTTTTCACTTTGTATTATTATAATACACTTTATCCCCCTAAACCATGAGGTATTAACCATTCACCCACAATATAAATTGAGCTTGATTTTTGCTTATTTCACCACACCAAAACCAAATCCACAACACACACTCTCTCTTGCTCTCTTAGTGCTTGGCCAAATCAATGAAATGGGAAAACAAAGGTGTTTGGTTCATGAAAGATCAAGCCTCATACACACACGTGTTTGTTCACGTCTCTAGGTAACCTCTAACACTCATACTCACTTTACATTTTCTCATAAATATATTAATCATTTTTGATCCCCAAGCTGGTTCTATCTCAAAAAATAACAAATATCGATAGCATTAAACGAGTATAAAATGATACACATGTGTATCTAAGAAAAATGGCACGAGAATTGGGCCAAGGGGAGAAGCTCGACAGCTAGCCTAAGAGCTATTGCTCGGCTACCCACACTCGAGGCCTGGGTGGCCCAAAAACCATGGCCTGCAAGCCTAATAACCAAAGCATAAACCACCATCATGAAACAATTCGGTTTTTAATTGTTTAAAAATTTAGGTTTCTAAATATAAGTACTAATTTAATTTGATCTAACGGTATTAACTAAATAAACTCATGAAACTAAGCCCGAACAGAGACAATTTGGCCCAAAACAAAGACACAAAGACACCCTGTTAAATACCTATTTCAAAACCAACAAACCCTAATTACATCAATATAGATTGCAACCAAATACGTATTGTTAAGCACCACATGAAATGGCCTAAAAATAGGCCTGAAACAGGCTGGCTGTAAGGGGTCGTTCCCGGGACGCTTACAGCTGGCCATTCATCGCACATAAAACATATATTTACATTAACTTAAATAAATCATTGCAGTGAAAACATTAAAAACAACATTTCATCTCATATTAAATGCTTTTGCAAGTTAATACACTACAAAACATCGTTTATTCGCATTACAATGCAAAAACATTATACAAGGGAATGCCATCCAAAATAAGCCAAGTAGCCGCCTTGTGCCATCCTCAGCAACATTTACCTGCCAAGTGGAAAATACATAAAAAGTTAGCGTTGCAGAGTGAGTTCTAGTTTTATAAAAAAATTACATTACCTTTCATTCATTAAAGCATTTTCATTACTATCGCACATGATCACACATCATACGTACATCAAGGTAATAATTATTATCTTCACCATCGTTCATTTCGTACATTTCGCACGTTTCGCACATTTCGTACTTATCGCACTTTTCGTACATTTATTATCTTTCACTTCTATCTAGGTCCTGTCATGTACTTAACCCCCCTCTAGAGCACCAAGCAATTTCATCTAGGGTTAAGCGATAAGGACCTCATATCGCACGTATGGAGTGGTCACTAGGACAGACTCCCCCTGTGTGTGTGAACTCTTATGGGTTCGCCAAGATCGCACGTTGTATAACACACAGTAATTAGGAAATCGCACGTATTGGAGCAGTCACCGAGACTGAACTCTTACTGTGTGTATGAACCCTTATGAGTTAGCCAAAATCGCACGTTGTAGACACACACAGTTGAGCTAACAACTCTCAATGAGTTGTGAACCTCCTTTCATTTGCTTGCAAGGCTTTTCATTCGTTCATTATGTTCCACTTTCATTATCTTAAATCTTTCACTTTGTTAAGATAATACTTTACGTTCATCACAATAATCACACCACGTAAATTCACATCATTAAGGAACATAACATACAATCATACAATCATACATAATCATCAAACATCATCAATCACACATCACCATGCATAGGTATCAATCATAAATCACATCATACATCGCCCATCACATCAACTATGACCTTAAAAACTCAACTTGCATACCCCCGGGAACCTCCCAAGTAAAAGCCTACATTTACTTTTTCTCCCGTGAATCAGATAGTAAACTAAGTCCTTTCAGGGGCATAAGCCCTATTTGGGCGTATGGGCACTATTCAGTCGCATGGCCTTCCAGGCGCATGCGAACACTTAGGCGTATGGACACTATGGGGCGAATGAACACTTAGGCGAATGGAGAGTCTCCAGACGCTTGGGCACTATAGGATATATGGACTCTCAGTCGCATAGCCTTCAATCGCATAACTTTCAGGCGCATGACCTTCATTCGCATGACTTTCAGGCGCATGACCTTCAATCGCATGACTTTCAGGCGCATGACCTTCAGTTGCATGACTTTCAGGCGCATGACCTTCAGTCGCATGACTTCTATGCGTATGACCCTCAGTTGCATGACTTCCATGTGTATGACCCTCATTCGCATGGCGTTCAAGCGCATGGACTTCAGTCGCATGGCCTCCAGTCGCATGCCATTCGGTCTTATGGCTTCCAGTCGCATGAGGCCTAGTTGGGTGCAGAATGCAGTCCCTTCGAACCTGAACTGCAGATTTCGGCCTCTGACTCTTTTCTAACCTGTTCTAAGCTTAAACCAACCATCCTAAGCCTTAGAAACACAACCATAACATCATTCAAGCATCACTAGCCCAAACATAAGTCCCACCCATTCGCATACCACACATAAAACACATACAAACGGGATCAACACCCAACACAACCAAAGCCAATTTATTTATGCATTCCAGCCCCAAAATCGGTCAAAAACGTGTAAAAGAGGGGTCTTAGAACCCATCTTGACAACCTCCTCGGTTAGAGCTTCCTACAAATCCGCTTGACTTCGACTTTTGCACTTGATTTCCAAGAAACCCTAAGCTTTTGCTGTTGATACATGTATGTCCCTAGATCAGGATATGAAATGTAATAGATCTTGTTTATCTGATTCTGATGTAATTTGAAATGATAAATGAAATGATATTGATTGTTTGTGATTTGTAATGTCTAACTATTTCATTAATGAGTCGATATTGAATTGGTTAATTAGGTTTGTGATTGTTTGAATGGTTACACATAATGTTATATTAATTAATACGTTCAAACTTAACTTAATGATGTTCTCATGCGAATTGCCCATGTGAATAGACCACACGCATGAATAACTTCATACGATTGACTCAGTCGCACGACTGGACCAGGAGACTGGATCAGTCGTATGATTGACATATAAGATTGGCTCAGTCGCACGACTGAACACTCAGTCGTGCGGATGAATCAACCGCATGGTTCAATCGCACGACTGAACCATACTTATGGTCCAGTCGCCCGAATGAACAATACTAACCTATAAATACAACCCAATTCGTGGAAAAACGTAAGCACTCATTCTATTTCGACTCCAGACGTACCCTAGCCGTCCAGAAGGCTCCAAATTCGTTCTCCAAGTTCACAGAACACATTAGATCAATTCCCAATCGATTTCTAACATTAGTTTCAATTCTTTATTGATTCTTCGTGTGTTCTCACTGATTGGATCGCCAATCAAATAGGATTCCGCACTATTTGATCTGGTTTACACGCTAATCACTCGATATTTCGTTCAAATACCAGGTCTTAACAAGTGGTATCAGAGCTTTGGCTCTTGATTACGTGTGATTCAATCAAGATTGATAAAAAGTTTGTGTTTTTGCACTAAAAACGCAATCTTTGATGTCAAAAGTGATCTTGGACGTTCCCTGCTCATCAAAGTTTGGTTTCTACGGACTTAGGCGATTAGACCTTACGAAATTTCGAATTTTTACGGCTAAAACACGTTTAACCTAGAAATTTTCGCAAAACAGCAGCTTCAGTCGCACGAGTGAGCCATTCGCACGACTGGACTCCATTCGCATTGCCCATACACACGATTGGACCTAGTCGCATCTTCATTCGTACGATTGAACCATTCGTTCGCAGTGTTCATATGCACCAGCTTCATTCGCACGACTGAACCAATCGCTTAGTTCAGTCGCACGATTGAACCAGTCGCATAGTTCATAGGCACGGATAGATCAATCGCATCCTTCAGTCGCACCAGTTGACAGTTTGTTTTAGTATACTTAAAGTTATTCGACATGGAAGATCAAATGTCAGCCTTTACTGCTGGAAGGACTCTAGGATCCAGAACCTGCTGTTGCTTGAGAGTGAGGTGGGTAATCACAATAAACCACCAAAGCTCTTAACGTTAGATGAGTTTCCCCACTGGAAACAACGTTTTTAGATCTACCTCAATGGAGTAGATCCGAATTTGTGGGAAGCTATCGAGATAGGATATAGTACGCCGGTGGCAGCAGATGGAGTAAAGCTTACCTTAGGAGGGTTGACAGATGCGCAGAAAGTTAAGTATAATGCAGAGAAGAGAGTCTATGCATTGATTACACAGTCGATCCCTAAAGACATTTTCCACCAGTACTCAGAGAATAAGCAGTCCAAGAAACTATGGGATGAGCTGGAAAAGAGGTACGACGGGAATGCTTCGTTGAAGGCAATCAAGGCTAAGGAGTTAAAGAAGGAATTCGAAATCTTCTCATCGATGGGAAACGAGAGTTTGGACGATGTCATAGATAGATTCTACCATCTGATGAGTGAACTGCATACACATGGGGTGGCTACTACCATGGAAGAGAAAGTTACTAACTTTGCAGACGGATTGCCGGAAAAGTGGGCTTTATTCGTGTCTAACCTGAGACAGAATGGAATGCTGGCAAAGCTGGATATAAATGACTTCATTCTAAAGTTGCGAGAAGAAGCACTTAGGATGAAGTACAGAGCTCAGAAGTCTTCGTACACTCAGAATCCAGCTTTGTACAATGCCACGCCTCAAGCTAAGACATCTGGAGCACCTCTCCAGACTGCATTTATGTCTAGCTCATCGGGTCCTTCACATGCTTCTTCTTCAGGATCAGACACGTTGGGGTCTTCTAGTACCCATTACATTGGATCTGAAGCAAACGCTACTAGACTGAAGACCGAGAACCTCGGTAATGTGACTGTGGAAGTAGCTCGAGAGCATATGGATCTTTTGGCTGTTGTGGTTCATTCTTATGATGGACTTGTTGCCGGGAAGATTGGAAACTGCAATCTGGCAGACGAGGACTATGAGCAGGTGGACGAAATGGAGCTTGAGAGGATGGACATAATGTGGGCCTTAGCTAGTGCTGTCCGGAGGGCGAAGAAGTTTGTTAAAAAGACCGGACAGAACTTGGTAGCTACTAAGGATACCACATTTGGCTTTGACAAGAGCAAAGTGACCTGCTTCAACTGTGGAGAGAAGGGGCACTTCAAGAGAGAATGTGTCAAGCCAAAGAAGACGGGTAAGGGGAACCCATTCTTGCCCTTCACTCGCCAAGAAAAGCAAGCTACCAGTTCTACTTCATCAAGCAAGGATCCAAAAGCCTTGACTGCTCATGATGATGAATGACAGGATTGGAGTTTTAGGTTTGTCTCTCCTGGGGAATCAAACATTGCAAGTGTAGAAGACATTGACGATGATTCCGCGTGTGAAGCAGATCTATCAGTTGAGATAGCGATGTCAAATATTGAAGAGAAAACTGCAACTGAGGTCAGCTACAAGCCTAAAGAGGAGACTACCACGTCAAAGACAGAAAAGACAGAATCACCAGAACCAGAGACATCTGATGCTGCGCTGATGGCTAACTCTTCTGAACCAACTCAGGTAAGTACCACTGACCAAATGTTTGATAATCATGCTTGTTTTGATTGTGATACTTTTAGAAATAGCATAGATGAAAATTTTGCTAGGTTATTAGATCATAATGATAACTTAGTAAAAGATTTGCAACTGTGCACTGAGG
Source organism: Flaveria ramosissima (assembly GCA_025215565.1). Taxonomy (NCBI): domain Eukaryota; kingdom Viridiplantae; phylum Streptophyta; class Magnoliopsida; order Asterales; family Asteraceae; genus Flaveria; species Flaveria ramosissima. The sequence goes on along the minus strand of CM046043.1, from coordinate 17,945,315 downwards.
CTAATAAATTAAAACAAAATGAGCATAGTTACAAAGAAAAGATAGACCTTTTGACTAAACAACTTAGGGAAACCGAAGTAGTTGCATTTAACCAAGCTAATGACATTAGGTACTATCTAAACTCCTTAGAAGACACTAAGAAGCAAAAGGCAGTTCTAGAAGTAGAAGTAAACTCATTAAAACAGAAACTGCACAGTTGGACAAGTTCATCACACATTGTCCAACACTTAGTGAGAGAAAGAAACAACGGGGAGGGATTGGGGTATAAAGTGGTTCCACCACCACCTGAGACCTTGATGAACACTAAGACTAGACCAATTAATAATAACCCCATCAAGGATCACGTGGTGTCTACTCCTCTTGTTAGTGATCCAGATTCCTCATGTTCATCTATTGAATCTGGAAACAAACAAAAGGAGGCCACTTTAAAGGCAAATGGTAAATTGCCTTGTGTTAATCTGGATAAAGAATTTGAAAAGGTAAACTTAAAGTCAGGGTCAAACAGAGTCAAATCAGAACCTAAAAAGACTTCTAATGTTAATCTTTCACATAATTCAAGTCAAACACAAGTTAACCAAAAAGAAAAAGATGTTAAACATGTTAAAACAGTTAACTTTGTTAAACAAGAGAAAACATCAAAAGAACCAGAGTCAAACCTAAATTGAGTGATGTTACTAGAGTGTCACACACTTCTCCACAAAGAAAGTTTAATCATAAAGTTGATAGCAGGTCTTGCTACAACTGTGGAGAATGTGGACACATTGCCTCCTTTTGTCCTTACTATCAGACACCTAGGAAGAAGATTGAACTTCAGGACTCAAAACCTAGGTCTTCTAAGAGGAGTTCTTTAACTCCACCTAGAAGAACTAGTGAACCTAAAGTTCAACCCGTTAGCCAGTCGACTGTTTATCACAAACAGGCCTTGCACAAATCTGGCTTATGGAAAGAGAAGTCATCCTCTGTGTCTGATAATGATGACAAGAAGGAACCTGAGCTACCCTCATCCTCTAAGGGTCACTGGGTGGAATTTATGATGTGTGATGCCTCTGGGAAACCCCAGCCAGTAAAGGCTTGGGTTCCTAACCTAAACTAAACCTTTACTTTGTATGTGCAGGGTGTTCGCTACAGTGCTGAGACTAACACGTGGATTGTAGACAGCGGAGCATCCAGGCACATGACAGGAAACAGGGCTCTTCTATCAAATGTCAAGCAAATAAAAGGAGGGCATGTTTCGTTTGCTGGAAACAAGGGAGGCTATATCACAGCTCAGGGAGAAGTGGGGAATCAGAAAGTTAAGTTTGATAAGGTGAACTACGTTCAACAACTTCAAAATAAGTTACTTTCTGTTTCCCAAATCTGTGATAAGGGGTTTAAAGTCATCTTCGACAACAAGAAGTGTTACGTGCTAAAGAAAGACTACATGATCCCAGAGGACCAAGTTCTGATGACTGCTTCAAGATATAAAGACCTTTATGTTTTGGATCTGTCAACAGCTGCTACAACGGATCATGAGGTTCAGTGCTTTCTATCTAAAGCTACTGAGAAGGATTCCATCTCCTGGCATAGGAGAATGGGACATATTAGTCAAAGGAAGATGAATCACTTGATTCAGAAGGATCTTGTGAGAGGAGTTAATGTCAAGAATTTCCAGCTTCCTGACTTTTGTGTAGCTTGCAAGAAAGGCAAACAGACGAAGAAGTCTCATAAGGAAAAGAAAGTTCATTCAATAGAACTTCCTCTTGAACTTCTTTACATGGATCTGTTTGATCCAGTCAGTACAAAGAGCATTGCAGGCGACTTGTACTGTTTTGTGGTTACTGATGACTACTCAAGGTTTTCTTGGGTAATGTTTCTGAAGTCCAAATCAGAAACATTTGAGTCATTCAAGGAGTTAGTAACCACACTGGAATCTCTCTACAAGCTGAAGGTTAGACAAGTACGCTCAGACAACGGGACTAAATTCAAGAACCAGTGGATGGAGGCTTACTGCAAGGAAAAGGGAATTGTGCATCAATTCACTTCTGCCTACACGCCTCAGATGAATGGCGTTGCTGAGAGAAAGAACAGAAGCTTGATAGAGACAGCACGGACTATGCTAGCAGACTCAAAACTGCCTATCCAATTCTGGAATGAGGCAGTGGCGAATGCATGTTATACACTGAATCGAGTTCTGATTGTCAAACGCCACGGAAAGACATGTTACGAGCTACTACAAAGACGCAAACCAAATTTGGAGTATCTCGAACCATTTGGCGCGCCGTGCACACTTCTGAAGAAGACACAAGAAGGTAAATTCAGTGAGAAGGCAGATGAAGGAATCTTTCTAGGATACAACATACCGAACAAGCGAGTTTACAACAACTCAACGGGTCTAGTAGAAGTGTGGTGTAATGTTGACATTCAGAGATATACCACACCACCTACTGGCAAAGGACCCGCCTACTTTTTCGACTATGATGGATTCTTCAAGTCCTTCAACATCCCTCTCTCTCCCTCGGATGACGAGTTAGCTACTAGAATGATGTATGATATCTTGAATACACCATCTAGCTCACAGGGAGAATCATCTACTCAGTCAGGGGGAGTAGTCGACGACAGCGACTCCTCCTCTGAAGATGAAGCTGAAGAAGATGACCAGAACAGTCAGGAGGAACAGGTTCCAGTTCCTGAAAGTCCACAAGCATCTACCAATGATGCACCTTCGACTTCGGAACCTCAAACTCCAACTACCTCAGATGCAGAACCAAATGTTCATAATCTTGGCTTTGAGGTAGTTGTTCCTACTACTCCAGGATCACGCCTAAACGTCTATCATCCCTTAGACAATGTCATTGGGGATGTCAGATCAGGAGTACAAACCCGAAATCAGCTATACTCAGCTGATTATGCCTCGGTTATGGAGAAGGGTTACATTCATGATGGTGCTTATCGGTGTTTTGTCTCTCAGTTTGAGCCAAAATACGTCAGTGATGCACTAAATGATGAGGCGTGGGTGAGTGCCATGCAAGAAGAACTTCTTCAGTTCAAGAAGTTAGGTGTGTGGACTCTGGTTAATAGACCTAAAGGTGCTAAAGTCATTGGCACCAAATGGGTCTTGAAATGCAAGAAGGATGACCAAGGGGTCATTATCAGGAACAAAGCTCGATTGGTAGTTCAGGGTTTTCGCCAAGTCGAGGGAATTGACTACAACGAAGTGTTTGCACCCGTGGCAAGGATGGAAGCCATTCGTATCTTCCTTGCCTATGCATCGTACATGAAGATTAAAGTCTACCAATTAGATGTGAAGAGTGCATTTCTTCATGGAGAAATCAGAGAAACAGTCTATGTCAGTCAACCCGAGGGATTTGAAGATCCTTATCATCGGGATAGAGTTACAAACTCGACAAGGCTTTATACGGGCTTCATCAAGCTCCAAGAGCCTGGTATGAGAAACTCTCGACTCATCTTGTGAAACACGGCTTTCGCAGGGGAGTCATTGACTGCACGCTGTTCATCAAAGAAAAAGATGGTGATCTACTGCTCGTACAGATCTATGTCGATGACATAATCTTCGGTTCAAAGAACGAAGAGTTATGCAAAGAGTTTGAAGCAGTTATGAAGAAAGAGTTTGAGATGAGTGCTATGGGGGAGATGAAGTTCTTTCTCGGGTTACAGGTGGATCAGACTCCAAATGGGATCTTTCTACATCAGACCAAGTATGTAGGAGACATTCTCAGTCGCTTTGACATGGAGAATGCTTCTGCTGCTGGGACTCCACTTGCTACGAATCACGATATAGCACCTGATGAAAATGGAGATCTTGTAGACGCTACAATGTACAGAGGAATGATTGGATCCCTCATGTATCTCACTGCCTCAAGACCTGATATCATGTATGCTACATGTTTATGTTCTAGATATCAGGCTAAGCCTAAGGTCAACCATCTGATCAGGGTCAAGAGGATATTTCGTTATCTGAAGGGTACACCCACACTTGGGTTGTGGTATCCTCATGATGATGACTTTGAGCTCATGGCGTATAGTGACTCGGATTACGGGGGCTACAAGATGAACTACAAGTCTACATCAGCAGGGTGTCAATTCTTTGGGAGAAGATTAGTTACCTGGCAGTGTAAGAAGCAGACATCGGTTGCATTGTCAACCTGTGAAGCCGAATATGTTGCTGCTGCAAGTTGCTGTTCACAAATCATCTGGATTCAACAGCAAATGCGGGATTACGGTTTAAAGTTCTCTTCTACTCCTATTTTTGTTGATAACTCTGCTGCAATTGCAGTAACTAAAAATCCGCTCCAACATCCAAAGACCAAACATGTCGGTATTAAATACCATTTCATAAGAGATTGTTTTGAAAAGAACTTAATTGATGTGGTAAAAATTAATACTGATTTTCAACGCGCTGACCTCTATACTAAAGCGTTTGATAAACCACGTTTTCAATATTTGCTAGAGGTCAACGGCGTTAAAAAGAAAATTGATGTTATTCCTGATGATGATCATGTGTAGTCCGATGTAGTTTAGTTAATTTTTTATTTTATTTTATTTGTTTATTTTAGTCTGTTTAAATTAAACTCATGTTATTTTGCTGTTTATTAAAATCCTAAAATAATTAAACCAGTTATGATTTTAGTATTTTAGGGGGAGAATAAGTCAGCAAGTAACATTAAAAAAAACAAAGAAAAAAACAAAAAATTGAGGGAGAAGGAGTGGGAAGCTGATATAAGGTAGATCATATCTGTGATACTGATTCAAACCCTTTGGAAAATGATAGTACACAGGAACAAATCAAGAGGGACTTTAAAAATTTAATTAGAAAAGATGCAAAAATTCAAAGTATAAGTCTGTGTAGTCTAAGCAATACAAAAGGGAAGATGATAGAAAAACTGGCAACTACTAAGGTAACACAAAGAAAGTAGACCTAGAGGTTGCTAGACCATAAATGATATGTCGGTAGATTCAACACAATAGATGATTAGACCTGACTGGTGATTTCAAGATCAAACTAAGTTGTTCAACTGACTGTGGGCTTCCTTCTTATCACTGGTTAACACAATCAACAATATTCCAATAAGGGGTAATGAGCATGTAAACGCCACAAATGTGTGCGGATGACCATAAATAGAGCAAAGCAAAAAAAATTGAAAGACAAATGCTATAAAGCTAATGACTCATGTTGTTGGTGCATTTTGTGCAAATTAAAATAAGCTGCTCTAACAAGGAGATAGGTTGTGTGCCTCTCTGCTGTGCGATGGCACTGACCTGAGGATAAGCATAACCTAGATATTCTAGAATTCATTGTTGTTTGCCGCCTCTCTGCTGTGCGATGGCACTGACCTGAGGACTGGCTTCTCTTTGAAAGCTCTAAGAATAGTCTCTTCTTGTAATAATACCCGTAGACCGCTCAAAAGCTCCTGAGGAATGTTGATTACCATATACGTGTGGGATCCACAAATGTTAGTTGAAATAATTAAACCTAAAACTGTCACCAGTCTGTGTCAAAAGTCTGTGTATGGATTTAAGAGGACAAACATATTGACAATCATTGTGGCTGCAATTCTTGAAAGTTCAAATCAATGTGGTAATCTAAGAGTTCCAGTATGATTTCCTAAAGTTGCTAACGACTCTGGATGAAAACCAAGAATTGAGCATCAAAAGGTTTTTGATAACAAGTCCCAAATGATTTGACTTGCCTGTATGATTCCAAAACTGAATTGGTCCAGGTGTGGTCAATCTAAGTTGAAGCTGCCTATTCCGGAACCAAATCCCGTAGATTTCCATCTTAGGATTTACCTCTCGCAAAAAGCCAAAAACAAGTTTAATTATTTGTACTTTAGTTTAGTTTTTTTTCAAATTTACTTAGTCTTTTAGTTTTGTGTGTTTGTCGGACTACATTATGAAAATCAGTAAGGAATCAACTCACTAAAAGGGTCATGTCTGAGATGACCACATGTGTTTTAAAAGTTTAAAACAGTCACGTCTGAGGTGACAAAGTGTTTAAAAGAGTCACGTCTGAGGTGACTAAATTGTTTAAAAGGATCACGTCTGAGGTGATCAAAAAGTTTTCAAGTTTAAAATGATCATGTCTGAGATGATCAAAAGCTCATAATGTTAATTTCAAAAGTTAAAAGTGTTTTAAAAGTAAATTGTTCAAAATGGCAGAAAATTTACTAAGTGTGACCCATTCGCACGATTAGACCATGAGTATGGACCAACCATGCGAATGGCTCCCATTCACACGACTGGACATGAGATTGAGCCATTCACCCGAATGGCTTATCAGAATGACCCATTCGACCGAATGAAAGGGGGCGAATGAATCAGTCGACCGACTGAGACTCAGTCGGTCAACTGAAGAGGCGAATGAACGGATACGAATGAGTCAGTCGACCGACTGAACCTCAGTCGGCCAACTGCATGCGACTGACTAAGCCAATCGCATGATTGAGCCTAAGTCGCCCGAATGAACTGAGCAAATGGGGCCAGTCGGCCGATTGAACTCAGTTTCAGTATTTAAAGGGACACAGTCGATCACATTTCACTCATCACTCCCAATCGCTCCCAAATCGCACTCTATACCGTTACTCTGCCAAAATTTCATTAGACCTTGTTTTCATCTTGATATTGATTCTCTGACGTTCGTTGGAGTCTATACAGGTAGTTTGAAGATTTATCTCACCGAAATCTGAACGAGGGAACCCTAATTTGGTGTTATTCGAATGAAAACAAGACACGGACTATAAATTACCTAATAACCTATCAAAACTATGCAAACTGTTAAAATTAAGTTTAATAGAATACTAGTAACGAGATTGCGAGTCTATTCAACCGGTAAACCATGTTAAATCACTTGTTTTGATCAAGATTCAAAACACAGGCGACTGAACAGTGGGACAGGCGACTGGTCGTCCAGATGAACTTCAATCGCACGATTGAAACGTGCGATTGGGTCAATCGGCCGAATGAACCATGCGAATGAGCTCAGTCGGCCGACTGAACCAATCGCAGACTCAGTCAGCAGATTGAACTCAATCGCATGTCACATTCAACCGAATAAGCTCAGTCGCGTGAAAGAACAAGCGACTGACTTCAGTCTCATGATTCATTCGCACGAATGAATCAGAATGAATTTAAACATTACACTTAGAACTGAATTTAGATGTATTATGTACAAATGGTTCTGTGTCTTGTATTTCAGGCAAATGGCGGATAGATGGTCCATTAATCCAAAGCACAACATATGTGCTCACTTGGATCATACTACTCGGAACGGGGCCGAGTTCACCGAGATTATAGCTTTCCTTAGACGTTCTCGGATCCATAAGGCTATATCTACACCGTGCACGCCCTACAGATCATTGCACCAGGCATTCTGGGAGAATGCCTCCGTGGATTGTTCTCGTGAGCCCTACAGTGTTCGGAGCTCTATTCTGGGTCATGATATCGAGGTTACTGCTGCAGACATCCAGAGAGTCCTTGAGTTTGGGGATGACGCGAATCATACCACCAGATTACATCCACTGACTGTAAGAGGCTGCTTCCTCAGGATCAAGTACGTTGGGGACATAAACTCAGGTGTGCTCAACAAGAGCAACCTGTGCCCCCAGTACAAGTACTTGGCGCATGTGATCCTTAAGTGCATTGCTTCGAGGAGGGGTGGGTTCGATGACTTATCAGACCAGATTCAGAATGCCTACGTGGCACTGGTGCTGAACCACCCTTTCAGCATTTCCAGTATGATATTTTCTTATCTGGTGTAGAACTTGGAGGCAAAGGGGAAGGAAGGATTTTGTATGTACCCGAGGTTTCTATAGCTGATCTTCAACGAGAAGCTGCCACTTCTTCCCAAAGAGAGTCATGATGCGGTCGCACTGGAGATTATGGATGACACTACCTTGGGTCGTATGAGGGTGTATAGGGGCAAGCAGGTGAAGCCCCAGGTGAAGAGGTTGATAGGCCACTTGGCCAACGAGAGATATGTGGCGCCGGGGAGACGCAAATGGCGTCATGATGACAGTGATTCTGATGATGAGAGGCTACTGCTCCCAGAGCATGATTCTGACGATGACGACAGTGGGGACGCTGGGGATGATATGCCTACTCCACAGAGAGCCACAGTTTCTGATGTTGTACCTCCAGTGTCCGCCCCAGCTGGAGATGTAGCCGAGTCTGTTGGATTCCATCAGGACTTTGTTCCTGATGTGGAAGAAGAGGAGTCGGATGAGGAGCCCCTAACGCAAACTATGGGAAGCAAAGTTGTTCCCATAGATTATGGGCTAAGGGCGGTTGGTGAACGCCCGAGAGACTCCGAAGAGATAGCTACTGATCCAAGTTATGCATCGGAGTCAGCTAGCAGGGTTGTAGGGGGAGCATCCACCTCAACGGGGATGAGGAGGAAAAGGATGGCTCAGCCCCATGGTCAGAAGAAGAAGAAGCGACGTTTGACCTTTGTTACCACCACAGCCACTACTGCTACCACCACCACTACCACTTCCACAGCCATACCATCCACCACCACAGCCACCACAGCCACCACAGCTACCACAGCCACCACCACACCTCCCACCATAGTACAGATTCCATCTACCACCATATCCTTCACTCCCACATCACCTCCACCATTTCACAGACCCATCTTCACTACAGCCAGCACCACCACCACTACCCACCAAGCTGGTCCCTCAGCCCATCCCTCTCATACTTATGGATCACCTCTACCTCCAATCGGGGTAGAGGAACAGCTGTCTGCACTCAACCGGATGGTGATGCGCCTATTAGCTGCAGATGAGGAGAAGGCTGCTCAGATCCGCCAGCTTGCTGACCTGACTGCTGCACAGTCTCACCAGGTTGCAGAGCAGGCTCAAGTTATTGAGGAGCAGGCCCAACAGATGGCTGCTCAGAGCCATGAGATAGCCCAACTCCAAGCACATAGTGTCACATCAAGCAAGAAGATAGAGGAGTTGGAGGAGGCGAAGAAGACAATCATGTTAAAGCTCAAGGGATCTAAGGAGGAGCCCTTGAAGATCAAGGAGGGGGACGGAGATGATGGTGATGATGATGATGAAGATGATGATGAGGATGATGAGGATGAGACAGAGGAGGAGGAGGAAACTGAAGGAGAAAGGACAGAGGAGAAGGATGATGATGATGATGTAGAAGGAGGGGATGCAGCTGCATCGGCCTCTTCTTCAGGTCAAGAGAGGAGGTCCAAGAACAGACAAGACCAACCAGCTTCTTCCTCTGCTCCTCCAAGTGATGAGCCGATGATACAGGACAAAAGTAAAGATTAGATGTTTATGTATTTATTTACTTTTGTATTTGAATCATGTATTGAAAACTATGTATTTAATGTTTATATTAAGTTAATGCATGTTTGTTTGATTAATTACTAATGGTTGAAATGTTGAATGTGTAAATCAAACAGATCCAAGTTACCAAAGGGATGAGTTTGATGTTGCTCCCCTTCAGCAGGTCAAGACTCAGCTAATAATGATTCTTGATCTGCAAGGGATCGTAAGAAGGTCAGTGAGTTATACCCCTAAAGAAGGAGAAATAATTCACGACCTATCAAACGAGCAACTCGCAGAGATCTTCAAGCTCAATCCAGATGAGATAGTGAAAGATGCTCTGACATGTGACTCGACCAGTGACGAAGAGCTTAACGATGTTGATGAAGTCGAGATTGAAGATGTCACTGCTGAGCACTACCCTTAGTATGCTGACAATGAGGGAAATGTGGTCCCCAATCTGGGTGAATCCCTCGCCAGTGATACTTTTGAGGTGTTAGACAAGATGGAGCAAGAAACCGAGAAAGCAGAGGGAACAGCCCAAGCCTCAAATGATTATGTCGATATCCGAAAGGCTGAGTGGGCTGCATGTTTTGAAGAAGTTAGAGCCCAACGCGCCCGAAACAGGATGCCTACACCAAACACTACCGAGTCAAGAAACATCATAAGGTGTCTGGCAGGATCATAGCGTGGGCGTATTTTGAGGATCTTAACGCTTATGCAGTTAAGAGGGAAAAGGGCATAGAGTACTTCAGATTCCCACATGATCTGAAGACTCTACCAGGTTTTGAGCTCAACCAGCTGGCAAAGCTAAAGCTTTTGTATGCTGACCCGAGGAAGATGTCAGGCTGGTTTGAGGCTGCCCTAAAGAAGGAGTACCACACCAGATGGGTTAACTTCAGACCCTAACAGCCTACTAGGTATATCAGAAGGTCTGAGGTTGATGCCATTACTGGCAAGCCCAAGATAGTGTTGAAGTGGAGTCCTCCGCGCACAATGTCAAGAATCCCACTCAGGGAAATGCCACAGGACTTCACTCCCCACTTTAAGTGGTGGTACTACGATTGAAGAACAACAGAAGCGGTCATAATCCTAAGCAAAGAGGGCCAAATGGATACGATCAGGGTATTCGACCCAATGTGGCTTACCAACTTGTCAGCTAACGACGTCTATACTTTATACAAGTGGCCACTGTTCTATGATTCGCAGGATATTGTACAAGCCCTCCAGTTCCAGAACGTAATACGACTCTACTTCGCGTTTGAGATTCACGCGGGAGTCACAAAAGAGGAGAAGTACAAGAAATACAAGGAGGTTATGCAGAAAACAAGAGATTAGAGAGATCTATGTCCAAGGGGGAGTTTGTTGATACATGTATGTCCCTAGATCAGGATATGAAATGTAATAGATCTTATTTATCTGATTCTGATGTAATTTGAAATGATAAATGAAATGATATTGATTGTTTGTGATTTGTAATGTCTAAATATTTCATTAATGAGTCGATATTGAATTGGTAATTAGGTTTGTGATTGTTTGAATGGTTACACATAATGTTATATTAATTAATACATTCAAACTTAACTTAATGAAGTTCTCATGCGAATGGCCCATGCGAATGGACCACACGCATGAATAACTTCATACGATTGACTCAGTCGCACGACTGAACCAGGAGACTGGATCAGTCGTATGATTGACACATAAGATTGGCTCAGTCGCACGACTGAACACTCAGTCGTGCGGATGAATCAACCGCATGGTTCAATCGCACGACTGAACCATACTTATGGTCCAGTCGCCCGAATGAACAATACTAACCTATAAATACAACCCAATTCGTGGAAAAACATAAGCACTCATTCTATTTTGACTCCAGACGTACCCTGGCCGTCCAGAAGCCTCCAAATTCGTTCTCCAAGTTCACAGAACACATTAGATCGATTCCCAATCGATTTCTAACGTTAGTTTCAATTCTTTATTGATTCTTCGTGTGTTCTCACTGATTGGATCGCCAATCAAATAGGATTCCGCACTATTTGGTCTGGTTTACACGCTAATCACTCGGTATTTCGTTCAAATACCAGGTCCTGACAAGTGTTGATACATGTATGTCCCTAGATCAGGATATGAAATGTAATAGATCTTGTTTATCTGATTCTGATGTAATTTGAAATGATAAATGAAATGATATTGATTGTTTGTGATTTGTAATGTCTAACTATTTCATTAATGAGTCGATATTGAATTGGTTAATTAGGTTTGTGATTGTTTGAATGGTTACACATAATGTTATATTAATTAATACATTCAAACTTAACTTAATGAAGTTCTCATGCGAATGGCCCATGCGAATGGACCACACGCATGAATAACTTCATACGATTGACTCAGTCGCACGACTGAACCAGGAGACTGGATCAGCCGTATGATAGACACATAAGATTGGCTCAGTCGCACAACTGAACACTCAGTCGTGCGGATGAATCAACCGCATGGTTCAATCGCACGACTGAACCATACTTATGGTCCAGTTGCCCGAATGAACAATACTAACCTATAAATACAACCCAATTCGTGGAAAAACGTAAGCACTCATTCTATTTCGACTCCAGACGTACCCTAGCCGTCCAGAAGCCTCCAAATTCGTTCTCCAAGTTCACAGAACACATTAGATCGATTCCCAATCGATTTCTAACGTTAGTTTCAATTCTTTATTGATTCTTCGTGTGTTCTCACTGATTGGATCGCCAATCAAATAGGATTCCGCACTATTTGATCTGGTTTACACGCTAATCACTAGGTATTTCGTTCAAATACCAGGTCCTAACATTTGCCCCTTTTTCTCCCTTTTCTTCTCTCTTGGCCGAATGAAGACAAGAATGGGAGAGTGGTGTGGGCAGCCATGCCCCTTTTACACCCACTCTTCCAAAGTTTTCCCCTTTTTGGCAAGATTGGTCCCCAAACTTGGATTTTATTTCTTTTCTTTCTTTTTCTTTCTTCTTTGACTTTAAAAAAATAACCGGGTGTTACAAGTCCACCCCCCTTATATAGGTTTCGTCCCCAAAACATGTTATTTCTCAAACAATTATGGGTAATGTAGTCCCATCTCTTCTTCAGTCTCCCATGTAGACTTCGATCCGTTTCTGTGCTTCCACTGTACACGCACAAGAGGAACCACTTTATTCCTTAACCTCTTCTCTTTACGGTCAATGACTGCCACCAGTTGCTCCACATAATTGAGTCGTTCATCTACCTCGATATCCTCCAGTGGTACAATCATACCCTCGTCTGCTAAGCATTTTCTCAGGTGAGATACATGGAATGTTGGATGAATTCCACTTAACTCCTTCGGTAACTCTAGTCTATATGCCACCTCTCCTACTCGAGCAAGGATTCGGAAAGGCCCTATGTACCTTGGGCTCAACTTGCCCCGCTTTCTGAACCGAATAATACTCTTCCAAGGTGAGACTTTCAACATAACTCTATCACCCACCTGGAACTCAATCGATCTACGTCGTTTATCAGCATACGACTTCTGTCTATCTTTGGCTGCCTTCATTAAGGCTTTGATCCTTTCTAGCTTCTCAGTCGTAGCCTCTACCACCTTGACGCTCCCTAACTCTTTATGGCCGATATCTCCCTAACACACAGGCGTTCTGCATCTCCTACCGTATAGCATCTCATAAGGAGGCATACCAATACTGGCATGATAACTGTTATATGAAAACTCGGCTAACGGCAAGTGGTCATCCCAACTTCCTCCAAAATCAATGACGCATGCTCGAAGCATATCCTCCAGCGTCTTAATCGTCCTTTCTGATTGACCATCCGTCTGAGGATGATAAGCCGTGCTAATATGTAACCTCGTCCCCATTGCCTCGCGGAATTTCTTCCAAAATTTAGATGTAACCGGGTATCACGATCAGACACAATAGACATCGGCACACCGTGAAGAGTTACAATCTCTTTAATGAAAAAATCCGCCAACCTCTCAGATGAATATGTCTCGCAAATCGGTAGGAAGTGGGCACTCTTTGTCAAGCGATCAACTATGACCCATATGGCATCATACCCTAGCGCGGTACGCGACAGCTTCGTAATAAAATCCATGGTGATGTGCTCCCACTTCCACTCTGGTATATCTAACTGTTGGATCTTCCCGTATGGCTTTTGATACTCGGCATTCACTTGTAAAAAACTAAGGCATTTACTCACATACTCCACCACATCACGCTTCATACCCGGCCACCAATAATCTTTCTTCATGTCTTGATACATCTTTATAGCACCAGGATGAATGGAGCACCAAGTCTTATGAGCTTCATCCATAATCTTCCAACGTAGATCCCCAAGACAAGGAATCCACATCCGTCCGAATCGGGTTCTAAAACCGAGTGTGTTTTCACCCAGTTCTGCAACCAGACCTCTCATCCTTTCAGAGTTGAGATGATCTTCTTTCAACGCTTTATCTTGAAACTCCTTGACTTGCTTCATCACATCGGAGGCCATGATCAACTGGTAAGCTTTTACCCAAATCGGCTTGGGTCTTTCCTTTCGGCTAAGGGCATCCGCCACCACGTTGGCTTTGCCCGGATGGTAATGGATCTCGTAATCATAGTCTTTTATGAGCTCCAACCATCTCCTCTGCCTCATGTTCAAGTCCTTCTGCTCGAAGAAGTACTTCAAGCTCTTGTGATCAGTGAATATGGTGCACTTCATCCCATACAGGTAGTGCCTCCAAATCTTTAACGCAAAGACCACGGCTGCTAGCTCCAAGTCATGAGTAGGATAGTTAACCTCATGAACCTTCAACTATCGGGATGCATAGGCTATAACCTTTCCTCTCTGCATTAACACACACCCCAACCCCGAGTAGGAAGCATCTGAATAAACCACCAAATCTTCACTTCCATCGGGTAACGACAAAACAGGAGCTTGAGTCAATCTCGTCTTTTATTCCTCAACTCCTTCTCTTGAGCTTGACCCACCACACAAACTTTACATCCTTACAGGTCAACTTGGTTAGTGGAGAGGCAATCTTAGAGAAGTCTTGAATAAACCTTCTGTAATAGCCCACCAAACCCAAGAAACTACGAATCTTGGATGGCGTCTTTGGAGACTTCCATTGCATCACCGCCTTCACCTTTGCCAGGTCCACCATAATACCTTCAGGATTCACCACGTGACCCAAGAATTGAACCTCGTCCAACCAGAATGCGCACTTGGAGAATTTAGCATACAACTTCTCGTTTCTCAATGTCTCCAACACTTCTCGAATGTGACCGGCATGCTCCTCCTCGCTCTTCGAATGAATCAAGATATAATCAATGAACACGATCACTGATTTATCCAACATCGGCCGACACACTCGATCCATCAAGTCCATAAAAGCAGCTAGCGCGTTGGTCAAACCAAAAGACATAACGAAAAACTCGTACTGTCCATAACGCGTGCAAAAAGCTGTTTTAGGAATATCCTGCTCCTTCACCTTCAGCTGATGGTAGCCAGATCGAAGATCTATCCTCGAGAACCAACTGGCACCTTGGAGTTGATCAAACATGTCATCAATCCTCGGCAATGGATACCGATTCTTCACCGTCGACTTGTTCAACTCACGGTAGTCAATGCACATCCTCATACTACCGTCCTTCTTCTTCACGAATAAGACCGGAGCACCCCAAGGATAGATACTCGGTCTAATGAACCCCTTATCAAGCAACTCCTGCAGTTGCTCCATCAGTTCCTTCATCTCGGTCGGAGCCAACCAATACGGTGTCTTAGCTACAGGCTGGGCACTAGGTATCAAGTCGATCTGAAACTCAATCTCACGGTCCGGTGGTACTCCTGGTAAGTCCTCTGGAAACACGTCTGGAAAGTCACACACAACCGGTACATCGGCTAGTTGTGGTGTTGGCGTATCCACATCCTTCACGTAGGCCAAGTAGGCGCTACATCCACGCCTCATGCACTTTCCCACCACCGCCATCGAAATCACTTTCCGGATAGTAGTGACTCGATCACAGTAAACCGTCACCGAACTCCTGTCAGGCGCTGTCAACCGAATCATCTTCTTGCGACACATAATGATCGCCTTGTAGTCCGCCAGCCAATCCATTCCTAGGACTATATCGAACCCACCTAATGGTCATCACGAATGGCCTAACAGGAAATTTGTGACCTTCTAATTCTACGTCACAACCTTCTACCATCTCAGAGATCCTGGTAGACTTACCTATGACAGTTTCTACATCAAAGGGCTTATATACACTCCTACTACTAACAGGCAATTTAGCATAGAAGGCAGCAAAAATAAAACTCTTACTAGCACTAAAATCAAATAACACAGAAGCTAGAATTTGACTTACTAGAAACGTACCTGACACGACATCAGGGTCCGTCCTAGCCTCCTCCTGTGTCATCGTGAACGCCCTGGCGCTCGCCCTCTTCCCTTCAGTTCCGGTCGTCTTCCTTGCCCCGGAACTCCCATCCGTCGGCTTCTTGCAGTCCCTACTTATGTGACCCCCTTCCACCACAGTTATAACACCTCTTCACCCCACAATCTCTTTCCAGATGACCGGGCCTCCCACATTTGAAGCAGAGGTTTGATCCCCACCTACATTCTCATGTATGCTTCTTCCCGCAATTACCACAACTCTTCACCCCCACACTGGATGTGACCACACATTGGTCACCCACCCTTGCAGCCTTGTTGTTTGGATTGAAACTCTCACGTTCACCCCGCTTTCCATTCCAATTCTGGCCGCCGATGCCTTTCTTGTTTACTTCAATCAAGGTCGTCTCTTTCACCGCCCTAATTACCTCAATCACCATAGACGGCAGAATCGTCTGCATGACCTATTGAACTCCCTCAATAACAGCCTCTTTCAATGCGGTCCTCAGATTAGCACTATCATCACCGCCTTCTGGGTGATGGATTTCGGGCTCTTCGAGTGCCATTTCAGCAGCCCTAGCCATGCTTTTCGTGACACGCAGTCCAGCACCACGTCCGCCACAACCTTCACCTGGTGAAACCTTTGATGATCTACCACCAACCATCCTCTAAACACACTATAAGATTCAAACACTAACACGGTCATTCAAGGGAATAACTCATTTTATGTCGAGTATAGTAAGTCCCTAATTACAGTGGCAAGTTGTGATTAGCCACTTACTTTACTCTTCATACCCCGAGCATTTCCTATCCTGACTACATCAGTATCTAAATCTACAAGCAGCACATAAACCACATAACATGCGCGCATAATACCGATTAACATTAAGAAAATACCGGATGGCACGTAGCTACTCAGATTGGCATCCCTTCCCTTTCCGTCCCATTTTAAGTTTAAGTTTAGGTTTCTTTTGAAAATTTACCCGTTTCGCTAAAACTTTGGCTCTGATACCAACTTGTAAGGCCTCGTTCCCGGGTCGCTTACAGCTGGCCATTACACATAAAACATATATTTACATTAACTTAAATAAATCATTACAGCGGAAACATTAAAAACAACATTTCATTGCATATTAAATGCTTTTGCAAGTTAATACAACATTCGTTACAAAACATCATTTATTCGCATTACAATGCAAAAACATTATACAAGGGAATGCCATCCAAAATAAGCCAAGTAGCCGCCTCATGCCATCCTCAGCAACATTTACCTGCCAACTGGAAAGTGCATAAAAAGTCAGCGTTGCTGAGTGAGTTCTAGTTTTATAAAACATTACATTACCTTTCATTCATTAAAGCATTTTCACTACTATCGCACGTGATCACACATCATACGTACATCAAGATAATAATTATTATCTTCACCTTCGTTAGTTTCGTATATTTCACACGTTTCGCACATTTCGTACTTATCGCACTTTTCGTACATTTATTATCTTTCACTTCTATCTAGGTCCTGTCATGTACTTAACCCCCCTCTAGAGCACCAAGCAATTTCATCTAGGGTTAAGCGACAAAGACCCCATATCGCACGTATGGAGTGGTCACTAGGATAGTCTCCCCCTGTGTGTGTGAACTCTTATGGGTTCGCCAAGATCGCACGTTGTATAACACACAGTAATTAGGAAATCGCACGTATTGGAGCAGTCACCAAGACTGAACACTTATTGTGTGTATGAACCCTTATGAGTTAGCCAAAATCGCGCGCTGTAGACACACAGAGTTGAGCTAACAACTCTCAATGAGTTGTGAACCTCCTTTCATTTGCTTGCAAGGCTTTTCATTCGTTTATTATGTTCCACTTTCATTATCTTAAATCTTTTACTTTGTTAAGATAATACTTTACGTTAATCATAATAATCACACCACGTAAAGTCACATCATCATACGTAATAAGGAACATAACATACAATCATACATAATCATCAAACATCATCAATCACACATCACCATGCATAGGCATCAATCATACATCACATCATACATCGCCCATCACATCAACTATGACCTTAAAAACTCAACTTGCATACCCCCGGGAACCTCCCAAGTCAAAGCCTACATTTACTTTTTCTCCCGAGAATCAGATAATAAACTATGTCCTTTCGGGGGCATGAGCCCTATTTGGGCGTATGGACACTATTCAGTCGCATGGCCTTCCAGGCGCATGAGAACACTTAGGCGTATGGACACTATGGGGCGAATGAACACTTAGGCGAATGGAGAGTCTCCAGATGCATGGGCACTATGGGGTGTATGGACTCTCAGTCGCATAGCCTTCAGTCGCATAACTTTCAGGCGCATGACATTCAGTCGCATGACTTTCAGGCGCATGACCTTCAGTCGCATGACTTTCAGGCGCATGACCTTCAGTCGCATGACTTTCAGGCGCATGACCTTTAGTCGCATGGCTTTTAGGCGCATGACCTTCAGTCGCATGACTTCCATGCGTATGACCCTCAGTCGCATGACTTCCATGCGTATAACCCTCGGTGTTCAAGCGCATGGACTTCAGTCGCATGCCTTTCGACCGTATGGCCTCCAGTCGCATGCCATTCGGTCTCATGGCTTCTAGTCGCATGAGCCCTAGCTGGGTGTAGAATGCAGTCCCTTCGAACCTGAACTGCAGATTTCGGCCTCCGACCCTTTTCTAACCTGTTCTAAGCTTAAACCAACCATCCTAAGCCTTAGAAACATGACCATAACATCATTCAAGCATCACAAGCCCAAACATGAGTCCCACCCGTTCGCACACAACACACAAAACACACACAAACGGGTTCAACACCCAACACAACCAAAATCAGTTTATGTATGCATTCCAGCCCTAAAATCGGTCAAAAACGTGTAAAAGAGGGGTCCTAGAACTCACCTTGACAGCCTCCTCGGTTAGAGCTTCCTACAAACCCGCTTGACTTCGACTTTTGCACTTGATTTCCAAGAAACCCTAAGCTTTTGCCCCTTTTTCTCCCTTTTCTTCTCTCTTGGCCGAATGAAGACAAGAATGAGAGAGGGGTGTGGGCAGCCATGCCCCTTTTACACCCACTCTTCCAAAGTTTTCTCTTTTTTGGCAAGATTGGTCCCTCAACTTGGACTTTATTTCTTTTCTTTCTTTTTCTTTCTTCTTTGACTTTAAAAAAATAACCGGGTGTTACACCGGCCGAGGTTCGACCAAAGCCATATTTGAGGCCCACAACACCTAGTTATATTTATTTGTAAAAATTGAAAGTTTACGTTAGTTTAAATCAGAAAGTACCTAATGGAAAGCATATATTATTTAGCCCAAAACACTAAGTTTCAAATACTTAATTTGACCCAAATTGGGTTGTAAACTCGACAAGCCCAAAGCCCATAGCCCGTTAACGCCCAATGAAATCCGAAACCCAAATTTTGTAAGAATCATGTAAATTAATTTACTGAAGTATAATTTAGCGCATCATAAGTGAATAATATTCTGAAACTAATCAAGAATTTAAAGACGCACTAAATGGGCCACTAGCCCGATGACTTGGCCCAACCAGCCAAAACACAAAGCCCAATATCAATTTGTTTGATTTATTTAAACATTTCAAATTATTTAAATGTAAGACATTAATTTTCATATTTTAATTGACAACATGAATTAAAGATGAGTTTTAGAAAATATATATTATTTGATTTAACTTGTGCCTAATAGAATGAAAACCCCGATTTTGACGTTATTATGTTTAACGACTTGACAAATGTCAAAACTTATTATTTTCCAAAATAAATTTAAATTATAAATTCCCTAGTTTATCAAGACATGATAATTTCAAGACACCTATATCTATATACACTTAGTGTGTGTGTGTGTAATGTACACATACACTCACAATTATTGTTTAACGTCTTTTCGAAAATAGGTAACGAAACTGACACAAACTTTTTGATATGTGCAACTACAATACAAGAGCGTTGATTTACAGTTTTCATCACATGACCTCGTGTGATACACCTAAGTCACTAATGGTCCACCAATAAGCAACCAATGTGAACTTGCCTAAGTTCACTGCCTAATGATTCAAGAATCAATGGATGAAATCAACTAAATGAAATACCAACCCAAAGGACAACAATGATGCTTAGTCCAACTTCAACCGAATAGGAATTAACCCATAATGGTATTACTTAGTACTCTAGCTATCACTTGGTCACACCCCAACCTTGACGGCGGAAACGTCGAGATGTGAGAGTTACGATTGTTCACAGCCACATAACGCTATTATTAAATCCAAATATATTATTCATAAGTTTCAAAATTACATTACAAGCATAAGTCTTAATAATGAAATAAGTTTCAACATGAAATAACAAACATAATCATTTTGTTTATTAACTAGGTCCAAGTCCTAGAATATGACAGCAACATAAGTTCACTTCAAACTTGGGGGTTTTCCTGAAACATGATAAAAATAAAAGGTCAACTATAAATAGTTGGTGAGTTTCCAAGGTTTTCATACATAATATGAAAAGGTTACAAGTAGCAATTCATGTCATAGGTTATAAGCTAGTAAGGTTATAGAACACATATCGTTACAACCAAACCTCGACTTGATTACAAGTATAAAAGATTGGCTAAGTGTATTTGGTTCCCTAGTGCACAAGCGTACGGCCCCTAGGAGTCGGCAATACCTCGACTTTAGCACCAAATAGGCTTGTCAGGCCCAAAGATCTAAGACGTCGCCAGGCTAGCAATAGTTAATGATTGTAAACAAACTATGTATCTCATATAAACACTTACAATACACAAATAACCATGACAAAATAATAAGATGAATTGCATGTGCTTACAAGTCTCAAACGTTTACAAGTGTACGATGTATAAGTATCATGTTTCACCCCAAAAGAGTGTGGAATAAAGTAAAAAGGGGCAAGGAAAACTCACATGTTCAATAAGTATATAAGAGATGTTTAATATGAATAATAAGCGACGTTCCAAAATAACCCTTCACGAGGTACCTAATTATGTATATATTTACAAGTATAAGTTTAACGATAAGATTAACGTTTAAGTGTGAACTAGGGTTTCAATTAGGAATTTGGGGGTTTAGATAATAAAATAATGGATCGCTTACGTTTTAGTTTAACAAAGATGGTATAAATCAATTAATACCAGTAATAATTAAAATGATTCAACAATTTAGTTTATTGTTTTAAATAAAGATCAAGCATAATTTGTGAAAAGAGATAATTAATTAAATACTTATTTAAAGGGCGTTAAAATTATTTAAAATAATTTTATAGCGTTTTGAGCTTTTAAAATGATTTCCCACAAAGGTTTTTATAATATAATACAAAGCCTAAAAATATAAGAGCAAAACAAATCACATGGTTTTACAAATTTCAAGAATTTAAATAAAAGTTACCGTGTAAATTTATTAACTATTTATGATTTAAAATGGTTAAATATATTATTGAATAATTAATTATTTAAATAATTATTTTTAATAACCATTTGCATAATTAATTATTTAAATAATCATTGAATCATAATATATTTATAACATAAATAACTTAGTAACAATTTATATATATATATTAATTAATTAAATCTAAGAATCATATGTGTTTAAACCTTTAAAAATTAACTTAGTATTTTCTGAAATATTTTAATTAACAAAATAATTATTATTGTAATTTATTAATATAATAATAATTTTCTAAATCATAAATTATACAAAAAAAACAATTAAAAACAAAAGAATGGCAGAGGCCCGGCTCGAACCCGGGACCTCTTGCCAATTAGGTTCATGAGTTACCAGTTGGCTACAGCCCAATCTTGTTTAAAAACTCCCTTTTAAATTTCTTAAACATTAAATGATTAAATCCCCAAATTCACATGAACCCTAAATTCGTATTGGATTCAATTGAGCATCAATTCGATGATGATAATGGAATCGAACGTAGGGCTTTTGTTCCCTAAGTTAAACCGAGCATATTGATGTGAGACTTACATGATTAAGTTCGGATTCGATGAGGATGGTAGGTAGAACCGCCGCGACCAAGTGGATGTCGATTCAAGGTGCGAATGTTGTTATTAATCAAATTAACTTTGCAGATAGATTCTAAGATTGATTCCAAGTAAAAACCCTCAAAGAATTTTGTATAAAAGAACCTCGAACATGGATTACGATTGAGTTGCAGGTTTGATATGAAGGTGGTAATCGAACGTGACGTTTATGAGCTTTTCAGGTGAAATTGGAAATAGTAAACGTTTAGAATAGATAGGCCGATCGTTTAGCTTCGACTAATTGGATTATTATTAGTCTTAATTGCTTGAACGGCTCAATGTTTAAAGTCGACGGTTACTCGACTTGTTTGGTGTTCGCAACGGCTAATTAACTCAATTAAAGATTGCCATTGAATTCGAAACACGTTTGTGAACCGGTTGGGATCGTTTGGGTTCAAAATTAGGAGGTTTTTAGGTGTTTTCGACCTCGCCGGAGTACTGGCCGGAGGTGGCCGGCGAGTCGGCCGGATTTGCGGGCAAAGGGGAAAGGTTTTAAATTATTTACACTTATGGTCCCTGTGGTTTTAGAAGTTTTCACTTACATTTTAAAGTTTTGATTAAGTTAAAATTAATTACAAATTAGTCCCTGAAGTTCTAAAAGGTTATTATTTTATTATTTTTTTATGTAATAAACCTATTAATTACAAGTTTAAAGTTATACAACTTTATTATTTTTAATATTATTACCATTTACATTATTGTTATTAGTATTATTATTATTAATATTCATATTATTATGGTTATAGGTATTATTAATATTGAAAAAAAATAATTATTTTATTTAAGGTTATCATCATCTTAAATAAATAAACATTATAATACTTATAATGTTATCACTATTTATTAAATTAATTCGTTAATCACCAAGATTAATTATTAAGTAAAACAAACCTCAAAGTTTAAAATAATAAAAAAAAACATAAAAGGTCCTTTTATAAACTTAACGAAGTTAACCTTTTAAGTTAACAAAATACGAGATGTTACAGTGACTATTATCACTCATCAATTTTGTCATGAA
Source organism: Flaveria ramosissima (assembly GCA_025215565.1). Taxonomy (NCBI): domain Eukaryota; kingdom Viridiplantae; phylum Streptophyta; class Magnoliopsida; order Asterales; family Asteraceae; genus Flaveria; species Flaveria ramosissima. The sequence goes on along the minus strand of CM046043.1, from coordinate 17,922,534 downwards.
TTGCAACTCGACAGTGAGTTTCTTGTTGCCCCTCTTTTACTGATTTTACTTACTTTTGGGGGAAAAATATGCATATATATGATTACATCAACGAGTCACTGAACTATTCAATTTATGCAACTAAACATTTTATCGAGTCTTAAAAACCTACGAGCTCAATCACTTTATGTTGACCCGTTTTCTACATGCTTTCATGCAACTAAGATGTTTAAGATGGCACGTCTAAGGCACATTGGAAGATTTTGCATCATAGGCTCAGGGATGCCTAGCGCGATGTGTTATAATCTTTCGAAATATGTATCTTAATACAATTTGTTCCTAATGAACTACTTAAATAATTGTTAATGTTCACTATTTAACCATGTTTTCATGATGTTCCACCCGTTCCCCCTTCTAGTGTTTCCGCCATCCGCGGAAGAGGTGTGACACTAACCGTCATTATTGATAATGTCATGTTAGTAAACAAAAAATCATAACAATTAATTAGTAAGTTGTCTAATAGTTCTAATCGAAAAGAAAATAGTTCATTATGAGCAAACATAGAGTAAAATGATCATTCTATTTAAAACATGATTGAATATGAGGATAGAATTAACTATATTATCATTTCCACGAGCAGATCTTAATTTGATTATTTTTATATTGTTCTTTTTTTCTAATTCTACTATTCGCATGTAGCTTGTAATTTATGTAATCCACCACAGATTTAAAAAGAGATAATGTAGATGAACATTTTGATCTTGGGATAGTCACGTGGCAACTTTGATCATGACATTTTAGTAACTCATAAACTTAACATTTGATCATGAAGTTAAAAAATGGTTATTAGTAATAAAACATACGATGGGGTGGGGAAATAAATTAAGAAGATGATGTTCTCATTGTTGCATGAAAACAACAAAATGAGTAGGAGATGCTCGGAAATATTTATGGGAGAAAAAAAAAAAAGAAAGATTTAACTATGTAACTAGAAATCAAGTGTTAAGGCATCATATACTTGGATAAGACAAGTCCCATGTTATGTTGGTTTTTTAGATTTCTCATATTTGTGTTTGGCATCTAAAGATATTTTCTTGAACCACCTCAAAATATTCAAAGATTTTTTTTTGTAGGAGATCCAAAACTTAACAAATACTTATATTCCTCTCTACGTAAGGTTAAACGACTTGAAAGGAATACAACATAAGTTTTATTCCGTTTAGAGTTATATTGCATATGAGCGGATTGCCCAACTCTTGAACATAAAATTCCTTCATATTTGCATGTGTGCTACCATTCTAAACCGCATCTAAATATCCTTTTTTAGAAATATAGCTTGTTCATAACATAAAACTATAAGAACTAGATGCTTGAAAACGACATAAGAAGTTGGATATGCTCGGAGAAGTTTAGGGGAAGAAAAGGAAGGATAAAACCATAGTATTCGAAATCAAGTGCTAATTAAGGCATCTTATATTTGGAAAAGACAAGTCCATGGTTAGGCTGGATTAATGGAGTTTTCAAAGTTGAGTTGGGCATCTAAAGATTTCTTCTTGAAGTTAGGCTCAAATATTCTGACTCAACTTGCAAATATCCTTTTATTGTAGAAGCATGTCATGCCATCTAACGACAAGAATTGTCTGAAACTTTTCCACAGATGGAAAGAAAGAGAAATGAAAGTTTTAAGAACGTTTGATTCATTAAAGTATTTAACATAATGTTTAACTATGAATGTGAAGTGAGTAAATTAATCCATAATATTTGTGATGAGTGTGTAAATACATACATGTTTCAACAACATAACTAATATTACAAAACAAAAACAAAAAACACAGGGCAACCTCACTCTCTTTACGTACGTTTTTTCAATCCTTTTTAACTCTATTTTGGTTAATTTTGAAACTACACTAGTTTTAGGTTTGAATTATTGATGAATCTAAATGTGTATTTCATTTTTATTATTATACTTTTGTAAATTTACTAGCTTTTTGGAGCAGTTTTGTGAAAAGCTGCCTAAAAAATTACAAACACATAAATTGCTTAATAAAATCAAATTTGTAGCTATTTGAAGCGATTTATAGGAAACACTTCAATCAGACATTTTTAAAGCAGTTTTGATTGTTGAGAAGTTTAGGTTTTCAAAGCGCTTTATATGCACCGCTTTAGAAGTTGATGGTTACTTATTATATTATCCTTTTACATCCGGGAGATAAGAAGTTTATTCTTCTTTAATCTTACTATTTTTCTTTTTTCACTAATATTTTTTCTTCTTTATTTTTTGTGTATTGGAGGGTTCTTATGTGAATCAAGGAAGAACTATTAGTGGAGTTACATTCGAAAAAAAAGTACAAGCGACACCAAAGAAAAATATCAAGTGCTAGGAACCGGAGAACGATTTGTTTTTCAATTCTTTTTAGTTTTTACACTAATTTGATAGGTCTTCGCAAGGGGCCTATCATTCATTGGTAGTAAAAATATAATATTATTGAAAAATTTTATTCTACGAAATCAAATAAAAATTTGTTCATTCTTCAAATCCACCATCATTCAATCACAGGTTTAGCTATCCTCGTTGAAGATTTCGTTGGCCTGCAAAAATGGAGGGTTTTAAAGGAGGTTGTTACAATTTTTGGAGCGATTTTCAGA